>WOGR01001075.1:0-19277 GCA_015342045.1 Leptinotarsa lineolata
AACAGATTTTATATTTTATACAACCAGTACTATTTATGTAAACTAAAAATAAAATCCGTCCCAACACTGTGCCTTGTGGAACACCAATTGTGTAATGATCAGATAGACTGGTTTCAATAATTGATGAGTCGAGAGAATAATTTTGTGGGTTTCCACAGTTTCTAACAAAACTGTGATACAGATTACTTTTTGGTTCATCTGTTACTCTAGTTGATTCATTTATGTATGAAAGACAACCATTTTCTGTTGAAATATTAATATAATTATTAACTCCGTTTGAGAATTTGTAATTCAAATTTATATTGATATCACCTATGAAAATTTCTATTTCGCACTTTGATAAAGTTGTGAGGTATGCTTTCAAATCCTTCTGAAACAACTGAGTATTGGTAGATGGTGGTCGATATGACGCAGTTATCCCAACTGTTGTATTTAAGACTGATAATGTGACTCTTAATAGATTTGTTTCACTTATGGGGGCTACGATTGCATTTGAAGCAATTGTATCTTTAACATAAATTATCAAACCATCGTTCTGATTTCTTTTTGATTCGTTGTAGTAGATTGTGTAATCAGGAATAGAAAAGTCACTTACCACATCAACATTCCATGTTTCAGAAAGTATAATGACATCTATATTATCCGATACTTCTTCGATATACACAAGTAGCTCGTCCAAATGTTTATTAATACTTCTGATATTGGGATGAAAAATGCCGATATAATTCGATTCTATCACATCTCCATACTCTGAGATACATTCATGCAAGGTTGAGAAAACTTTTGTTTTTATTTCTTCTTGGTTATCAAGGATGTCCAAGCATTAAATTTTTTATGAGAAGATGGAACAAAATAACAAAATATAAAAAATATAAGAATATAAGAATGAAAATAACTAAAAAAACCTATGTGCTAAGGGAAGGGGAAATTATAGTTCAGATTTTGAAACAAAATCCCATTTTTTTAGCTCCCAGTGAACTAACATACTGTTCACATACACGCTACTGTGGAAATACTTTACGAAAGTCATCGTTATATCTAATGGTATTAACCTTATTGTCAATATTCAGGAATATCTTTCCACCTTCAGTCCATACGTTTTTCAGAGACGTTTTCTCGATGGCTTTTGCTAACATCTCGACACGAAGTTTTGTGAGATCTTCTCTTATGATAACTCCTGTACCTTTCAATAATTTTTTTATGGTACATTTCCTGTCTCTTCTCGTAATTCTTGAGCTTCAAGAATATTCCTCTCGGTTTTCTTGTATTATCATCCTTTCCAATCCGGTAGCAAAGGTCTATATCCTTTTCTTCTAAACTGATAGCCAATTTGGAACGAAAGAATGTGATAATGTGTTGACGAGTATTATCTTGAGTGTTTTTTTGTTAAGTTGAGAATTCGCAACTTATTTCTTTTCATTTTCTGTTTCATACTGTCAAATTTATTACGGAGCATTTCATTTTCATCAGTAATTTTCTTCAGTGAATCTCCTAATATTTTTTTTTGTGTGTCATTATCTTGTTTTGTTTGGTTCATTTCTTCTCGAGTTCCGTCACTTTTTGTTCCAACTGTTGGAGGTTTTTATTAATAGATTCGGTGACAGCCTTGGATACGGTATCTGCCAGGGTTTTTATGAATGTTTGGTCTGATAGACATTTATTCAGTGCTAAATTAATTGCGTTTTTGATTTCGTCGACAATTTCTCGTGTAATTACCATAGTTAACTAATTTCTGACTGCACCAAATCGAAGAGCACACTTTATTACCAATAACTACCACTTTACAGATTTTTTGTAGCTATACTTCTTGAAAAATTTTAATATTTAAGTAGGAGCACAAAATATTGCTACTCACTGCGTGCCATTCACATGCGTTCTCTATATATTATATAGTTATTGTGATTCTTATATAATCAGAAATGATTTTTGAATAACGAAATCAGTTAGCTCCCTAACTATATTATTGAAGGGGAGCTGTTTGATGGTAGGTTGCACTACATCGTTTACTTGAATTATACAAAAATTCACACCCGGCCCAAAGTTGGTAAGATTGTTCAAAACACCATCATAACTGGAATATAAAAATTCCTTATCGATCCAATATCTGCAAAAAAATTACTCGGAGACAAAGGTCACAAAAACGGGTGTTTCGAGATTTTTAGCAAAACGGCAAGTTTCATCATGAAATCATTCCAGACAAAAATTGAAGATAGGATAATTATCAATAGAAAATATATGAATATTTTGTTTTCTATCTTTGCGTGGCTAGGGTCGTATTCCTGCTTCATCTTAGAATACCCAATACATACTATCTCAGATAAATACGTTTAGTATATGCTTCGACATTTTGTTTCCAGAGAGTTACTGTCGTATTTGATGGCTATAATGATTTTACGAGAAATATTAAAGCCGCAGAACAACGTCATAGAACTTCAGCAACATTTTCATCTTCTGATATTTTTTTTGATCAATCTATGACAGTTCCTACCAGCCAACAGAAATTTCTTGCGAATACAATGAATCTCGGTTCATTTAGATGTAGAAAGAAAAGCTTACTGATGAAAATACATCGGTGAAACAAGCTATTGATGATGCTGACGTGATGATAATTGAAACAGCAATGGAGCAATTCAATTATATAAATATAATTGTTGTAGGTGATGTAGACTTACCCGTGCTCGAACTCCAATCGAAAAAACAATTTTTTTCAAACCTGGAAAAGCTCAACAACAAACGGAGATATATTTATCGGAAAATTAATCTATTTCTGCAAAGTGTCACAAATCATGTACTATTTTTACACGCAATAACTGGCTGTGATATGACATCTGCATTTTTCAAGAGGGGTGAAACAACAGTTTTTGAAATGTTTGGAAAACAAGAATCAGTTCAATGTGCTGAAGTTTTTAAAATGAATAACTCCACAAGAAGTTATCACCAACGGAATTCAATTTCTCTTCTGTATGTGGGTAGCTTTTAAAAAACTACGTGCTTAGATGAGTTTAGATATGCATGTTCCGTTGAAAATACTCGAAATGAAAAACAAGTGCCATTAGCTGGTCTTCCTCCGACCTCAGCGGCTGCTCATCAACATCTTTCGCGGGTTTGTTTGAAGGTGGTTAACAATATTTCATGATGAATTTAATCATTTCGGACTTCCAATGTCTAATATGATATAATATTATAGCTGAAAATAAGAATTATATCAAGCAAAAAACCTTAAAATGAAATTACAATATTAAAAGGATTTTCATTTCATATTGTATAATATTAAACAATGGAAGTCCGAACTAATGGAAATCTTTTACGGATATATTACTAAGTTCAAGTGTTTGGTTATCAGCTAGACTCAAAAGACTGGGGTTGGACGCTAAATGTGGTTGCAAAAAAGTTTGACTGTTTTGTTTTCTAGCATGTTCAAATTATCAAGGCCGATCATGCTACAATGTTGAATCACCAACAGTTGAGGATTCGTTTGATACCAACGAGTAGATATGCGATGTATCACTACTGAGGCAAATAACTTGCACACGGGGTGAAGAAGAAGAACAAGGAGAATAAGAAGAATAAGAAAAACAAAAGGAAGCGAAAGCAGACGTATTAGAAAATTAAGAATCAGACGAATGAATTTCCTTTTATTTACAGCGCTTCCATTATTTTCAACCCTTGCTAATATCTTTTAGCAAAATAGTTTCAAATTGAATATAACCACAACAGATCCGTGGAATTGGCCTAGAGGGAAACCATGTTGAAAAAACGCGCTAAGTGAACTATCTGAAACGTGTGCATATTGTAATGATTACAACTCTTCCAACTCGCAAAAACGGTGGCTTTTAGGAAAAAAAGTAATTCAACATTCTTTATACTTGGATAATTATCTGATTTAAAATTTTTGTCTGAACCAATTTTATGATGAAACTGACCGTTATTGCTGAACATCGTGAAAAACACCTTTTAGTGACCTTTGACCCCGAGCTTCCATAATTCTGAATCTATACCTTAATCGTCTTCATCGGAAGCTCAAAGTGAACACAACTGATGAGTGCGTTATGGGGGGGGGTGTGTCAATTTACGGAAAAAATCTTAGTGAGCTGAATTGGAAAATTTCGAAAATTGACATTAATTACAATTGACAATAATAAATGGATTGAATAATTGAAACAGTCAGAGCCGGTACAAAATTTGTGTATGCTAATCAGGTTAAGGATTTTGTATATTATTTTTATTTATTTGTTATATTATTTTTAATCATTTATTTCTGTCTTTAACTTTTCTTTTTTACTGGTGACACATGATTTCGATTGAAACTACTTCTTCTTCTTCTCTCTCGATGACGACCTATTCTTTTCAGTTAGGTTCAGATTTTTCAAGTAGCCTCAGAGTGCGATTTAATGAGATTGCAGTTAGTTTGAATCCAAGTAAAAAACATTGAGCTTTATACTCATTTCATATATTCTCGAGTATCGCACCTCAAGTATATATAGGGTGTTCCATTAGGCGATTCCTCTCTTAATTCAAATGAAACAGTGTGTGTGTGTGAGATATCATCGAAATTTTTTATTGATTTGAAATACCTTTTGATGTCATTATGTATTACAAAATGAATATGTTTTTTATTTCTTCATCCGTTAATATCATTTGGATGTTCGCCACGGCTTCTCTGGGTGGAGCACATCCAAAACGACCAATTTTTCATGATTCTGGTGCATTAATTTGACCAATGACATGGGTTATGTTGGCATTGAGGACCACTGTGGTTTGTGGCTCATTCGCATAGACCTGTGACTCAAATAAACCTCACATGAAAATCGCATGATCTGGTGGCCAGTTTCCACCACCTGCACGTGAGATGACCATGCCCTCAAATCGCTCAAGAAGAATAACCAATATGGCAGGAGCTGTGTGGCATGTAGCGACGTCCTGTTGATACCACATGTCGGTGGTGTCCAGGTTATGCAATTGAGGCCAAAATAAGTTGATAATCATCGAACTATAATGCTTGCCGTTGACAGTGATGGCCTGGCCAACGTCGTTCTCAAATAAATATGGACCGATGATGCCGTCAGCCAAAACTCACCAAACAGTGACATTTTCGGGATTCATTTGACGCTCTCGGATCTCATGTGGATTGATATCGTCCCAAATTTGACAAATTTGTTTGTTCACGTACCTATTTCTCCAGAAATTGGCCTCATCGCTAAAGACGACTTTTCGATGAAAACTAGAGTCAGTTGCCAACTGCTCCAGAGCCTATTCAGCGAACACCCGTCGTTGTCTATGGTCGTTTACCTTCTGTTGCTGGGTCTGTATACTTTTTTACGAGTACAGGCGCAAGTCATTATGCAAAATTTGCCAAGTTGTAGTCTGAGAAAAACCAAATTCCGGTGAGCGACGAGAAATCGACTGCCTCGGATTCTTTTGCACACTCTCACAGACAGCGGCGTTGTTTACGGCAGATCTCGGATGTCGTCGACGTACGGGTGTTGGTCGATTGTCTACTGAACCAGTGGACTCGAACTTATCTGCCTCATTGCGAATAGTCCAATTTTGATAAAACAACTTTATTTTTGAACGTGTTAGTGAATGCTATGTTCGAACATGGTGATTTAGCAAAACAGACTGAATAAATGACAACTAATTTGTCAGATGTAGCTCCAACAAGATGGCCGTTGTCAATTGTCATATATTATCAAAAACAATCATACTTTTGAGTATAAAAATATGAGCTGTATATTGCATTCTTTGAAGATTGGATTTTCGAAATATTATTCGAAATAGTGAAAGTTGAATAGTTCGGGAGTTTGAATTTCAGCAGTTCGGACTTCCATTGTCTAAAATTTATAAAATCACCCGAAGACGATTGTAGATACTAAGAATCGAAACATCGTGAAGTAACGTGGTTTGAAATCACTCAACTTTTAATCATATTGATTTATTTTATTTTATTTATTCATTTTTTTCACTCGTATTTTATTTCACTGAGAATTCTTTTCAAGTTTTTTGCTTAATATATTTGCCATTTCTAGCTATTCTTTTGAATTTCAATTGTATTGTTTATTCCAGGGATTTCAAATCATTTTATGAATTTTAGACAATGGAAGTCCGAACTGCTGAAATTCACCACGAAACATTGTCATTCACCTTCAAACAGTTCGGGAGTTTGATTGACAGCCGAGATATATTTCCCGTTTTGGTATTGATCATACTGGAGATTTCATGGGTAGTGGAACATAATAATCTCAGTTGATCAACAAGGGTAGTCACAATTCGTCATTGGTGTAGGGTCTATACGGTGAAAACATTATAATTATTGTTTCATAATAAATACATTGCTTTGAGTCACAACTCTGATCACTCATTCATTTTCATACAGAAAGGAAACTTCACTAGAAAAAAAAGGGATCGAAGATACGTTACTCATTTTTTGCATAGATATCAATGACCGTGGAAAATGCTACTTTTTGCCAATTTGAATGATTTCGTTTGATAAAGTGAAAACAATGCGCACTCAACTTGTATCAGACTCCCGTATTTGAGTTACAAAAAGAAAGAAAACATTCTTGCATAACTTGTATAGCTGATCACCTGATGGTGATATTGCGATATTGATTTCGGAGGTGAAGATACTCATGATGACTTGATTTTTTTTGGGTAAATTTTAGGAATTTCAGTTATGAACATTTTCCCAAGATGCTGACAACTCACTATGGGGTAATATTGTGACTATGTAAGATATTAATTGCAAAGTGAAATTTCTCAATAAATGCATCATAATGCTTTTTGACAAACATGCTCCTATTTGCACTGTAAACAGAAAACATAAAGCACCCTCGTATATAGCTTATCAAATTGATGATGAAAACCCGTGAGAGAGCTCATGCCAAATATCTTAAAGAAAAAACAGCTGCAGCTAGACAGTACTATGTAACTTTACGCAACTACGTCAGTGATGCAGTAAAACGTGAAACAAAAGCATACACACAATTTGTTTTGAACAAAAATAAAAACAACTCAAAAATAACATGGAGAAATCTTGCAGATTGGGATTTCACTACAAAATCATCCTCGCAATTCAATAGCCTGCCAATTGAAATACGTCGACCTGAAGAAATCAATGACTATTTATCAAACGTGGCTGGACATTCTATAGTAAATAATGACACTCTTTTATTCTACAATAGTGATGAATTGAACTTTCTTTTGAACTTTTCCCTTACCGATATATGTAATGATGATATTTTGACTGCTATCAAAGGAATTAAATCTAATGCTTTAGGTATTGACAATATAAATATCAAGATAATTCCTTTCGTGAAACCACACTGTATTGATGAAGTTGAACATATTTTCAACGAGTCTTTCAGACAGGGTATCTTTCCAGATATTCGGAAGGTTGCTAATATAATTAAAATTCCGAAAAAGAAGCCACCCACTACTTTCAGTGACCTGCGCCCTATATCAGCACTCTGCCCTCATTCTCTAAAATATTCGAGAAAAATACTCCCGTACGAGCAGTCTGAGTTCCGCAAAAAACACGGAACACAGACTGCCACTTGAAAGTGATCAGAAGTCACCTTTTTAGTATTGCTTGATCGAAGTAAAGCTTCTGATTTAGGTTTCTTCGATTTGCTCTTCGGTAAACTCAAGTTCATAGAATTCGATGACATTTCTCCTAAATTATTGTCCAGCTATTCCACAGGCCAATCACAGTGGGTCAAACTGGATGATTACTCACAGTCATTCCTAACAGAAAACATTACAGGTGTACAGCAGGGAAGCGTTCTAGGGCCCATGATGTTAGCTATGTTCATTTTTGATTACTCTACTTCTTTATCGCATTGTCAGTTACATCTATACGCAGATGATATACAGTTATATTTATCTTTCCATAACACTGCTACAGAAAGTTGCGTAGCCAATATGAACTCAGATTTGCATAAAATATTCCCATATTTGGAGCATCATGGACTGAAAATCAATTCAAATGAAACTTTGGCTTTATGCAAAGGATCTCAAGGACACACAGTTGAAACTCAAAGAAACTTCAGGCTCACTCACGATAACGCAGACATTGACTGACAGTGCTAAAAATCTTGGCGTACCCATAGATAGCTCTTTTTCTTTCCATAAACATGTGAAAAACATTTTTGAAGTATCATTCTTCAAACTCAAATCGCTGTATGAATTCAAGTATCAGTTATCTGAAGAAATGAAACTTAGGCTGGTTAAAACTTTCATTTACCCCCATATGGTGGATACCATATGGTGAACACATCACACCATTTTTGTTGAAAACGAAGGAGCTGAATGTGAGGTACAGATCGCATTTGATGAATGTTTTTTATTTAAGTTGCTCCGAACTAAAAATCCTAGTTATTTATATAGTTCATTAAGTAATCATTCTGACATACATATGGGGTTAATTTGAGAATTAACTCATTCAACATACCTAGGCATCGTATTTCTGAATTTGAAGGATGTTTTTCTTATATTGCACTTGTTTTCTGAATGAAATTTTACCGTTTTTACACCATAATATTCATCAATTCAAGAAAGGAATAAAATCACAGCTGCCTATTGCTCAATGCTAATTGATCAATAGTATGTTAAGAATATTAATAGTTATTAAACCCTATATGTATTAGTTCTTTCTTTTTTTTTTCACTTCTAATTGTTTTGATAGTAAACAAGTATTTTCATTTTATCATTATTTTCTTGCACACACTATATAATTTTTGGGAGGGGTGGAAGATAGCATCTGGCTAACCCTTTTTCTTTCATGTATAAAAATGTACTTTTTATGCATAATAAACGATATTATCATTATTATTATCATTGGTATCTTGAGACCTGTTTGGGAAATTTAGTCGTGAACAAAATTCTGCACTTCTGAAATTATGTACGAGTTGACATTTCTCCTTTCCTTCCAACGGAATCAGGTCGTCACAGAAGCAACATCACTGTTTACAGTTTCGAGATGGGACCAAGGAATTTTTATCTAAGCTTTCATCATCAACTCTGCAAACGTTGGACTTTGAATTGTCAATAAACTTCCATTTTCGTTTCTCTCCTCTCCGTAGATCGTTATCGGGGTTATTTTCTCCTGGAGAGAAGAAATTTCTGTCTCTGCAAGGGAGTAATAGGAATGTGCGGAAAAGTTCAACGGAAATCATATATAACATAAGTCCGCAATCTTTTCGTATTACAGAAGAAAGCCAAAGTGTTACTTTGCCAAAGTATTCACACGGCGGATAAAATTCAAATCCTTGATTTCGGGAGATGAAGTCGTTCTGGCAAGCTGCCGTTCCGGCTTGGAAATGTTGGCACAGGAACGGATTTAGACAGAAATGAACACAAATTGATAATATACGAATAAGTGTCACGGTGCCAATGAAGCAATACGTAGTTACATATGTGCTACTAATACAGATAAAAACTGACCAGTCAATGTGACAAGCTATGAAATCCATCAGCACCTAACAGAGAAATGAATTACTGAACTTTTCAATTTGATTTCACTGAGAGATATTTGTATCCTTCTCTCTATTGCGAAGTCATGTTTATCTATAATCAAGCGGTGCCAGATATATATTAGTTTTTGGTTTCAAAGTAGAGTGTAGTTGTTCGAAATAACAATTTCAATGTTTCACCATCTGAGTCGACTTCTGTATAATTTTCAAAATAAATGGACATCTTTAATAAAAAGGCTTTTCTGCTTTCACTTCTCCAGGTTTATACAAGAAATTGAGAAAATCTTCTGAAGGATGGAAGAACGCAAGTTTAGAATACAATCCATGCAAAGATGTGTAAATCAAACACTTTTAGATACAAACTGGAAAAAAATCTCTTCTGAAACAACTACTTCCACATGAACATTGAATTGAACGAAAAAAACGAAATGATATGATTTTGAAGTGAAATTTCGAAATATTCATCTCTCCCAACTAACTACACTGTAGGTTCTGGTAAATGTCTGCCGGAAAACCACTTCTTTCCCAGCTAATACCACGCGCTGGATATTGGATCATATTCGACAAACATTCATGCAAGATATCTCACAGAGATTGATCTGGCAGATGTTTCTCGTCCACCCATTTGAATTTCACAATATTCCATAATAACATTCGGAGTATACCAAAAAATTTCGACGAATTCAACATTTTCGTAGAAGAGTTAGATTCTCCTTAGATTGCATAGTCTTAATTAAAACTTGGGTAATACCAGACTATACAATATTTACCATAAAAGGGTACAAAACGATACACAATTCTGGAAACCTGAATCAGAATGATGGCGTAGTAGTTTTCATAAAAACTGAATCATATGACTCCCATGAACTAAAAGAAATATGTGGGACAAATATGATACAACTCAATACTGTTCCAGATGAAGAAGAAATCACAATAAATGATTTTCAGAAATCAACAAGTACCCCAGCTGATATATTAGTAGATGAAGTCATTTAACTCTTGAAAGACAAAAAACTTTCTCTGCAGTATTTTCTTCGAAGACATGAACATAGATCTATTAGTCGATAATAATTATTTCCAAAACTATCTTGACACTTTTTGTGGAAACGGATTCATTTCAGCCATAAATTTTGTTACGTGGTGTCAGAAACTATAAATTAATTGCCTAGATCATATTTTTATATACGCAAAAAACCACTGTTATGACACAATTCTGCCAATGACAATACAATACGAGAGTCACCGATTACTTCACAATTTTACTTCAGATAATTTCTTCGAATCCAAAAAAAACTCCTGACTCAAAGAGCATTCTAGATACCACAACATTTTAAATGACAAGAAATTGTTGAAAATGTAGAAAAAGTAAATTGGATCGAGGTCCTTCAAATAGAAAACCTTCAAGAAGCCACTGATAAATTTATAGGTCTCGTACAAAACGCAGTGGGAAAGTCTACGACGTATATCAAAATAAAAAGTTGTTTGAGAAAACGAAAGAATTGGATATCAAAACCGTTGATAGAAGCTACAAATTGAAATAATCAAATGTATCATGAATTTAAAAAAACGAATAATGAAATCCTACAACAAGAGTTGGGAAATTAGAAAAAGTTCTCGAAAAA
Organism: Leptinotarsa lineolata; assembly: GCA_015342045.1. NCBI lineage: Eukaryota > Metazoa > Arthropoda > Insecta > Coleoptera > Chrysomelidae > Leptinotarsa > Leptinotarsa lineolata. The sequence goes on from WOGR01001075.1 coordinate 11,093, forward strand.
CTGATTAAAAAAGCAAAATCGGATCATTACAGAAAACAAATACTGTTGACCGTATATTTGATACGTAGATTTGGCAAAAGCCTTCGATACTGTTGATCACCCCATTTTATTGCAAACTTTAGGGGATATGGGTATGAGAGGTACAGTATACAATCTTATGAAATCATATTTAGCTGGAAGAAAACAACAAGTGCGAATCAGAAACCACATAAGCAAGGAACAAACGGTTACATGTGGTGTACCACAAGGCACCGTTTTAGGGCCCTTACTCTTTACTGTTTATCTGAAGAATCTATTCATCACAGGAACTGAATGTGAAATAATAAGTTTTGCGTACAGAATCAGCAGCAGGACCAGGCTGAATTTATTCGAGTAGATCACCTTAAGACCGGTTTTAAGGTATAACCTAACATCAGTGAAGGAAAGATCCGACTCAAACAGCAAAGTGACTCGATAAATTTCCACGCGGCTCAACTGCATGCATGAAATCTTCGTCTAAGAGTAACAGCTCAATCTCGTGAACAAAGCCCCAAGCAAAACTTTGTAAGTTTGGAAGTTTCCCACGATTTCCAATATAAAGATGGAGAAGTCAACGCCAAATAGATTTCTTCCCAAAAACTAAAAATATACCTCGTTCAATTCGAAATTGGAACCTTCCATTTCTTTCAGACAATCATTACAATTGTACAGAAATAATCGACGTAACAATAAGAATGAAACAAACTCAATAACGAATAGAGCAAAAAATATATTTTTGTACAACTGTCATTAAAAGTGATATTTTTAATGGTTGTCAAGAGTATTAAAAGATGATGTTTACAAAGTAGCGTGGTTTGTATCTAGAATTTGAACAATCAATGATTCATTCATTAATTTATTCTCTTTCGATTTAATGTCTTCTATTATTAAATGGCACAGCTCTTCACGACGGCAGGCTCCATATATTCCGAAAATAGTAGCAACTTTTATCATAAAATATTTTTCATTTGGCGCCTCATTTATAAACTTCTAGACTTGTTCAAACGTAAAAATTTTTAAATTTTTGGGCCTATAAATTTCATTTTCCTGCTTCAAGAATGCTATTACCTTGATATATCTGCTCATTTTTAACGCCGACTGCGCTCATTTTTAACGAGCGCAGTCGGCTTTATCATTGAAAGGTTGCTCCACAAAGTTGACGAGTTCCATATTTTTGATTTCTCTTCTAGACAAGCTGAGAACACGATTTAGCTGAAATTTCCTTCGATATTTTCAAGTCTACACCAGCTAAGAAAATTAGAATATACGATGTCGTACTGCTGAGCCGATTTTTTTGGTAACAATTCAGTTTCAGCAATAACCTCTCAATTCGAGCAAAATTTCCTACCGGTAACCATTTTTTTGCGTTCTGCGAACAGACAGTAGTCGCTGGGAGCTAAATCTGGCGAATACGGAGGAAGTGGTAGGAATTTGAATCTCAATTCATGTAATTTTGCCAGTGTTTTCATTTACTTGTGTCACAGTGAGTTGGCTTGATGAAAAAAAAAAATTTTTCTTCGCCATATGCTTTCGTTTCTTCGCAATTTCGGCATTCAAACGCTCCAATAACGATATATAATATTCACTGTTGATGATATTTTCCTTCTCAAGATAATTGATACATACCAAGTTTTACTATTCATTATCCGGTTGAGAATATGGAGCAATGGTGTTCTCAGCCATTTATGGCAGTCTTTATATATAAATGGCGGTATGCCATCAACACCAGCTGACTTTTGTGGCTTAATTCGTTTTGCCACCCTATTGAAATCAGATTCATCTCATGTTTTACAAAGCTCAGATCAGACCTTCCTATGAGTATTGTTTTCATGTATGGAGCTCCGCCCCTAAACATACCCTGAAGCTGCTGAATTCCATCCAGAACTACCCACCTGATCGGAGACGCAAACATAACTTGCAACCTTGATAGTCTGGAACATCGAAGAAAGGTTGGAGATTTGTCTCTCTTCTATAAATACCTCCACCAGGAGTGTTCAAGGGACTTGGCACATCTGTATGCACCATGAGCGGTGCATATCAGAAATACGCGACGGACTGTGGCTGCTTATCGTTTTGAGGTTCAACTCAGTACACCTCGAACTTCGCTGTTTAAAAACTCTTTTATTTGGAGAACTGCGTTCATGTGGAATAAACTTCCTGAGAATGTTTTTCCCAATGGATTTAATCTCCAGCGATTCAAATCCAATGTGAATCACTACTTTCGCACAAGCACCGCTCTTAGAGCACCTTAAGGTTTATCCTGCTGTGCTCGTGTTTTTTCCTTAGAAAACAAAAATTCGCAAAGTATTTTGTAGTTTCATCATCTAAGACTTTATTTTCCTGGTGACCAAAATGGTTTGAATTTGAACTTTTTTTGTTTATTATTAATATAATTCCAGATGGGATTCACATCGGTATCTATATTTTCTTTTAATCTCTTGAAGGACTCACCTTTCTTTTTCATTGGGTTCTTCGGATTTTTCTAACATGTTTATATTTTTCAATGGATCGAGAAGACACAGATTTCAATTTGGAATACAAATTTTTTCCTTGATTCCATTCGAAAACCAGAAAGGGTATTTACTAATTTTACTTATACAAGTAAAGAACGTTGAAACACATTTCGCGACGAATGTCCTTCATATACCGCAAAATTTTTCTTTTATGTCATTCAAAACATCACAGCAATCTGTATCTCTAACATGCATACTTAAAGCAAAGAAATCTGCATTTCTGTAGTTATATTTTACTTCATTACACTTTTGTGTAGATTTTGTGGGATTGAAACTTTTTTGAATATTGATAGTTATTCATTTATTTAATTATTTATTCACTCTAACAGACCACATAGGTCTGATTACAAGGATGACCTTATTATATACAATAAATATCTTATACAAAAAAACATAACAACATCAGTCGTTTACTGATAGGGTCGATTAATGTGTGTGATGATCCTACAAAGACATTGCCACTAGCTGCATCAAACCTTTTTCCTCAAATTTGTTAGAGAATCTGTCGAATCTATATCCATTATTACATTCAGTTCATTTGTGAGACGTAACACACCTTCAAGTGGGGCACTTATAGAGCAGAAATCCTGCATATAAAACATCGTATTTGATATTGTCTGAATTGGAGGGGTTATATTTTTTAGGAGTGAATAATTTTTGGGAAAGAAAGTTTTCAGCATTCTACTACTCCATCTTGATACAAGAAATGTGGGAATCTTCCAAAGGAAGGAGGAAAGCAATCATTTTCAAAAGAACTAACTTTTGATGTGTAGATCATGTAAAGAAGTAACTTTCAGACACAAAATGAAAGAAAAAATCCTTCTGAAACAGCTTCTTTCATATAATCATTGAATTACACGATAGAAAATATTCCTTCGAAACAAATACTTTTATATGAACACTGAATTATACAAAAAATACTTTTTTCTACTCAGTTTTTATTCCAAACATTCGTTATAGATCCAAATCGAACATCATTCACAGGATTTCTTCACAATAAATTAAATGCAATGTAAAAAAATGTTTTTTTCACTTACATGGAACTCAGCCATCCTCACTGGTATACACCGATGTTTCGCCATGAGACACTTGCCTTAGGGTTCGTCAGTACCAATCTGGATAATATTATAAGAAAACAGCACATAATTTATTCATAAATTACGATTTTCATGTCACGGAATAAGTTTGATCTACTTATGTCATCGATGACATCATGAAGACATTCATTTATTTATTTTATTGAATTCCAGTCAAGAGAAATATTGTTTGAATTGAAAGGGTTATATTTTAGGAGTGGATACTCTTTGGGAAAGAAAGTTTTTGGCTTTCTACTACTTTATCTCGATACAAAAATGTGGGAATCTTGCAAAGGAAGGGAGGAAACAATCATTTTTAAAAGAACTAACTTTAGATGTATAGATCATGCAAAGAAGTAACTTTCAGACACAAAATGAAATAAAAAGTCCTTCTGAAACAGCTACTTTCATATAAACATTGAATTACACAAAAGAAAATTCCTTCGAAACAAATACTTTTATATGAACACTGAATTATACAAAAAAAAACACTTTTTTCTACTCAGTTTGTATTCCAAACATTCGTTATGAATTATTCACATAATCTACACATCTGAAGTTAGTTCTTTTAAAAATGATTGCTTCCTTCCTTCCTTTGGAAGATTCCCACATTTTTTGTATCAAGATGGAGTAGTAGAAAGCCAAAAACTTTTTTTCTAAAAATTAATATTGTCCTTCTGGTTGGAACGTGAAAATTAACTAATGATAACAAATGAGGTGAGATTAGTCTATCAATAAGGAGCTTGTAAAGGAATGATATTATACATAGTTTGCGCCTATTTCGTAGAGACAGTATCTTGAATTCATTCCTCAAATAAGATTTTCTCACTAAACGGTATTCTGGCCAAACGTGATATTTTGTGAAGTGAAGATATTTTAAAAATTTATTTTGAAGTTTTTCCAATTCACATAATGTGGAGTGATACTCGTCAAACCATATATTTAATCCAAATTCCAATTTAATTTTAACCAATGTAGAGTACAGTAGTTTTATCGAATGAATATTGTTGAAATTTTCAGTTTGCCTGATAATGAATTCTAACATTTTATTCGCATTTCTTGTAATATTTCTTATGAGAGTCTTGAATGATAATGTGTTATTATATGTAATTCCTAAGTCCTTTATGTCTATATTACTTCCAATAGGGATCCTATTCAGTTCATAACTGAAGAAAATAGGTTTTTTCTTGGGCGTAACCGACATTACTGAACATTTATCAGTATTGAGAAATAATTTATTTTCACAAGTCCACTCATAAACCTTGTCCAGATTTTTTTGTGGCATTACACTCTCCCCTACTGTTTGTACTTGTTTATACATTTTTAGGTCATCGGCAAACATTAGATACTCTAAAGATTTCAGCACTGCTGGCAAATCTTTCAAAAAAAGAACAAAACAGGAGTTGAATTTGATCCCTGTGGGACTCCAGAGGTAACCTCAAACTTTTTTGAATACGAGCCATGATATTTTACGACTGAATCTCTGTTTTCCAAATAACTTTTGAACAATTTGAGAGTATTTTCAGTCAATCCATGATGACTCAACTTATTCATCATATTCAAGGAGAGGTAATGAATGTCTTCCAACTGAACGTTCACTTATAGAAATTTCTGGACCTAGTACCAAGTCTAATATTCTCCCTTGAGTATTATATTGAAATCTAGAAAATCTTGTAACATATTGTGCTTTTGCGAATTGCCATCATGTATATTGAAATCACCAATAACATAATCTTTTTCGTTACCGTAGATTGGGTGCTGATAAAAATCAAAAGTGGTCTCAACCATATCAGTTCTGTACTGCTTGGAAACGAATAAAATGTACACAAGGCATATTTCTGGTCACATACTTTGAAAGTTATTATTATTGTTTCAAAATCTCTACAATATCTATTAACATGCAAAACTTTATGCATTTTTTTGAGTGCTATAAAAACTCCCCCGCCAGTAATCAAAATAGTGTGTTACAAATTTTTGTCATCGCTGTACATCAACTATTTCGTCATCTCATATGTTCTCCTGTAACCAAGATTCGACAGCTATGATAATATCAAAATTTTCAACAAGACTTTTCCTAAAAAACTTATGACATTTTGTATCTAGTCCTCTGTAATTCTGGTAATAATCACTCAGGTCAGATGTACCTATACTATTACGATTTTTATTGTATCGGTGAGCCCGATTAATATAAAATATTTTAATTCAAATTAGAATTTGACCGACGCAGTAAGATGAATTGGTTATTTTTCCAACAGGTTTATAGAGAATTTTCTATGAATACTCTAGCGAATATTTTATCATTCCTGGACTATACGTTTCTCAATCCATATTTGGATCCAGCTTTTTCCTGGATTTTGAACGTTTATCTAACATATTTTCGTTAAAAAATATTAATGTTCCTTTCAGCTTTTTCTTAGTTGCAAATATCTCATTACGTTCTAAGCACGACACAAAGGAACTGCTTGTCAAATCTAGGAAGAGACTTGAGAATTTTTGCCCTCTCTCTTTCGCTAGTACCGTACTAGCGGTACTAGCGAAAGAGAGAGTACCGTACTAGCGAAAGAGAGAGAGATCGAAATACTTTTCTTATGTCATTTGCCGTAGTTTTGACTTTCAGTACATCGTATAATATATAGAGTACTTGGGTGAGTGAATCCTAAATATACTAGGAAATTTGCCTGTATAGAAGCGAAGACTACAAGATGAATCGAGGGTGCAACAATGCAATTTTTGCTCGGTAAAGAAGAAGATGTATCGTCAGCTTCAGAGAATAATTGTCGATTGACCAGTTAGAACGGCTCTTTCAGTAAATATTTTCAAGAGTTTTTCAAAGTATGAGCTGCTACTTCGGAATCTTCCGTAACGTTTCTCTTCCTACTCATCATAAATTAGAATATTTATTTATTGTTATCTTCACTTATGTTACCTGGGAAATAAAAATCTATTATTATTATTATTATTATTATCTTCAACAATGATGTTTATCATTTTTTCTGATCAGAATTCGTACAACGGGTCTAATAATGAAACTGTTTTGTTTTATTTAATGAAATTTTGTGAACATGTTATGCTACCACGGTACCGACTAACTACTCACAAAGGGTATGGGAAATAGTAAAAAATTCCTCAAGGTACATTAAGGCCTCAACTTCAAGGGGCAAGTTCCAAGCTGAAAGAATTTGGGTTTTTCATTTGTTACTACTGAAATATTATCTCTCATGCATGTAAGTATTATTTGTAAGTTATATAACATGATATCCACGATTTTGCATGAATGTGTTTTCAGTGTAACGACTTATTACCCACGACTTGCCACTTACGACTGGAGCAAATGAACAATATACCGTTTTTCCAAGCTTCCATTAGACATGTTATCCGTTATTACGCTGATGATTTATGTACGAGCTTCTATCTAAAAAACTGAGTATTCCTGTGAGGTATAACGAAATGAGTCATTTCGTTATACCTCTCATAGGTCTACAAAAAAGTTCGTAATTGTATACGTCTATCTTTCAAGGATAGCTTACACACATATTACAGAATAAAACCATGGATCACATCAGGACATTCACATCAGGACATCTCATTCATTCGAAAGAGAGATAAACTAAAAAAAATTGACACGGAGTCCTTCAGTAGAGCTTAAAAAAAATTTAACCTATATAGAAATGAATTGAACGCACTAATCAAAATGACAAAAAATCACTTCTATAAAAAGAAACTTGATTTTTTGAATGGAGACTGCTAAAAAACCTGGGAACTCATCAAAGATGTAACAAACATAAAAAAATTAAACAATCCATCTCCAACATTCGAATAAAAAACATAAACGGTAAGCCAGTAACAAGGTTGGATCAAAAATTAAACATTTTCAGTGATTATTTTGCCAGAATAGGTTCTGATATGGCTAAAAAAATAGAGAAAGTTGGATCTCTACCTAACAATTTCCTGAAAGACCAAACCATACAATCAACAATATTTTTAAAGCCAGTAACGCAAAACGAAGTAATTGAAATGATATCAAAACTCAAAAACAGCTGTTCACTAGGCCCCTATGGCATATCCTCATTATACATAGAAAATATACATAAATATCTGATAGAGCCATTAGTACACATCATCAACTTGACTTACAGATAAGGAAAATACCACATCAGTGGACAGACTCATCGGTGACTCCTAATCATAAAGCCAGCAAACGCGATTGTATAGAAAATTATAGGCCCATCTCTGTTATGAATAATTTTTCGAAAGTTTTTGAACATACACTTAAAAAAAGATCAATGAATTTCTTTTGTGAAAATCATGTAATATCACAAAGTCGATTTGGTTTCATCGCAAACTCTAATACTGAAAGTGCTGTATTAGATATGATTGAAAATATCGTAATGGCGTTGGATAGCTCTCAAAAATATTTGACAATTTTCCTGGATCTTGCCAAAGCTTTCGATACCATAGCACATGCCAAGCTTCTGAATAAATTATATACATACGGTATACGGAGACCAACTCTACTTTTACTAAAAGACGATTTAACTAATAGAGTACAAAAAATAAAAATCGATAACCAATTCAGTA
>WOGR01001076.1:0-21310 GCA_015342045.1 Leptinotarsa lineolata
CTCGATATGTGACAGCGTTCGCTATAAAAACCGATCAATCAGTTCCTTTTATTCATATATTAGTCAATAAATAATGCTCATCTCTTTTGATTTTGCATAACTTAATAGCATATCAGTGATTTCATACATCTTTGATATGTTCATAAACGTCTGACTGTTCTCAACAGATATCAACAACGCATCCATTTTTCCTGCCATAGAAACCAAGCAAAACCTATGCAGTTGAGATGGTAAATGAATTGAGATGCTATTTGATCATACCAAATCATACGAAATGCGAATTTTGACCAAAAACTGATATTTTTGTTACTTCCAGGATTGAGAATCATAAAAATATTTCGAATTATAATTGATTAGGAAGAAATGAGCGTAGAAAGAAGGAATACGGCAATACATTAATTTCCAAAACGAAAATGTACGAATTTTCATTGTGTTGGGGTGCCTACCTGTCGAATTTATTGGATTGTCTGGATTATATTTTAAAGAAATCGAAACAATCTACAAAAGAAGTAACGATAGGACCGTAATTTAAAATTGTTGTCACTGATGATAGTAGTTATTTCAAATGAAACGCTATAAAAATATCAAATTTGATATACCCTTGGATTGTGAATTCATCGCTTTATCAATATCTGAAATGAATAAAACAGGTCCGTATTTAAAAAAAAAGTTGATGTTGGCCCTGTTGACACGAAACGTGTTATCGAATATTCATGATTACATCGTCATAGTACATTCTGAATACAATAACATTTCCTTTTTCCATTTTTTGATATTCTCAGAAATAACAATTCCATTCGAAAAAAACGAAAATCATCATTTTTGGTTTTCCCCGTATAACTCGAGAAGTGCGAGAGTCCCTGTAAATTTTCTCCGACCGTTGTATAGTTTCCGATGACAGTTACCTATTTTCCTATTTAATTGTTTTCATATCGTATCTGATAAAAGAAACGGCCTGTACACTGGGTGACAATGAAATCATTGTACACGGCACCATCCACTTGTTTGTAGGGTGAGAAATTTGACTTTCGAAAAGGATGTATAGTTCAAAATGGAGTCTTCTTTTTTCGAAAGATTCACACATTTTTTGTATAAAGATGGAAAATTAGAAAGCCAAAACCGTCCTTTTCCCTTGAATTCTTTGTTCAACAAACAACGTGTACAATGATTTTGTTGTCACCTGGTATATTTGAAAGTCATATTTTATTTACACACATCATCTTCCAGAGTCTAGAATTCTGTTGGGAGTCGAAACAAGGCACTAGCTCACTTGATTTTGTGTCAAAATACATCATCTAGATATCGAATCAAACTAACTACAAAGGAAAACAATGGGTTTTCCTTTGCCTTACCTTCGTGTTGTCTGTAGAAACAGTTGTTGAACTGGGAGAAATTCTGTTCTCTGCAGATTTGTGTTGGCAATATGTATCCTTCGACTACTCTCAGATCGTTGACCGCAACTATTCCATTGTTTTTGGTATAGGACTCCGTAGAAACAACAAGGGATACATAAAATTATACTTAATTTTCTCGCAACTTCATTTCCTTGATTTTTTCTATGAACTGGAAACTGAAACTGTTTGTTTCAGCCATTCAGCAACTTCATCAGTAGTGCAACCTTTGCCACAGATAATTCAAGTACTGCGAGATTGGAGAACCGCAGACTCATAAATATCCAACTTTTCAGAAAGAGATTGAGCCAAGGTGTATAACTGTTCTATTCATAATACATTATCTGAATAAAAACGGGAATAACAGTATCTTCCAAAACTACTTGTTCACTTTAACAAGTATATGGTAGGTGATCCTCAATTTGAGAAGAAGGAAAAGAAAAGTCTGGAAGTAATGAAATAAGCAATGAGTCTGTTGTAACAAATATGAATATTTCCACTAATTTCAGTTGGGGTAGTACTTCAATTGGGGATTCATGTGATAAAATGGTCTCGACTCAAAGATATATGTTTTTTGATACGATTTAAATACTCACTAACTGTCAAGCTAGTTACTGTTACAAAATACTTTTAGGTTTTTTTATTTAAGAATCAATGTTAAATGTGAATCCTTCATTAGGATGCAGTTTATAATTTCTCCACATTCGAAGTGTATTCAAGATATACCTACATATCGTATACAAGTGGATACTCCTCATTTGTATTACCTTTGATAGGTCAGAAGAAAATGTTGCAAACGGGACTACAACGAGGATGTTACTCTAAACCCCGAAACTAAATCATTATCGATCCTCTGTAATTTACCGTTTGAATAGTCTACAAACCAAGTTAGCAATTACAATTCAAAATTTATTAAATCAAATGGAAATTAGCCTTGAATCGCTTAGAGTAGACCTATCAGATATCTTGGGCAATGTTAATACTCTTCTTTCCAGTTACATGGAAACACTCTATCTCAAGAAACTATCGACAATATGCCACACACCTTCAATACAATGTGGAGGTGCTAAAGTAGTTCTTTTTATGTTGATTGCATCAACATATCAGCATCTGAATCAATATTTTTGAAACAGCTGTAGAGTTCTCCGTTTGTTATTTTTATTAAAGAAATTCCCCAGAAGTTTGTATATCAGGATTTTCAGATGGTCATCAAATGTGAAAAAGGCGAAAATAAAATTAGAAATTATCAAAGTGCATCTCCTAATGAGGCCAAATTGTTTGTGAAATGTGCGCTGAGAAGAGTATTGCCAAAAATCTTTCGAGTGTTCTGAGAGCGACAACTGTGCGATAGTACTGATATATATGGATCTTTACTGTAGATTTACATGAACTCCTAATGAAGGAGTACTTGAAAAGTGTAGTTGAGATGAAATGCGTTGAAACACAAAGTGATGGCCAGCTGTAGTTTGACTCGTAGTCCATATACCGGCCTCGGGGAAATTTAGGTATACGGAAACTTTTCCTGTGAGAGAATGTATCAGATTATCGAGGTTGCTGGTGATATTTGATCTCCAATTTGTTTCGGATCGGACTACTGAACTCAGGATATGCATATGCGCACATATAAGTAAGCAATATTTCGACTCAAAGAGAAGCTGCGTTTATTATACCGCAAAATGATTGTTTCAAGGCGTATCATTATCCAATTTGACAGCCAACAAATTAATCGACGCAGCTAGCGAAATTATGGACACATACTTTCTCTATCAGAATGTTCAACAACGGATCAAGCAACACCAGCGGTAATGATGTCCACTTGAAAGAAATGATCTTTGAGAAGTACCGACTATAACATAGAAGTTTGGTTACTAAATCTTCATGCAACATACAAACTGAAAAATGGAAATATCAAATGCGACAATTCGAGACTGCCCGTGTTTCTTGATTGTATTTGAAAAATATTGGTGATATAAAACATGAACATCTGTTGATTTTGCTTGTGGTAACATATCAATGGTTATCAATTCCACAATTATTATTGTGAAACTGACAGAAAACTCAATAGAACTGATAGGAATAACTAACAAATCAATAATATCTTACTCAATAAAACAGTGAAAAATAATTTCTTACTTCTCAGTTCATCTCATTCACTTGCGTTTTTTATAATCTAATTGCAATTTTCGAACATTTTCTTTCATTTCAAACTTTTCCGTTCTGAACTCAAAGCAATGCTCTTAATATACACACTCTATAAGCAAGACTATGCCGATTTTCAATTACTATTACCAGGATTGAAAAAACTGAAATACTAGTGTCTTTCTTATAATATCAACCCTGGAAACAAGCCCCATCAAAATCCAAAACAATTTATACGCAACTGATATATTCAGAACTATCGATAGATGGTGCTGGTGGTATTTGAAAACGTGGAAATATATTGAAAATGTTTTTTGTTGCTTGGTTTATTTCAGTGTTGTATACGAGTATTCATGAATACATATGTTAACTATAGGAGTTTAACTTCATACAAAGAAATTGTCTCAGCAGTGAATTGTACTAAATATACTGAACACATTACATATTCATACATATAAATCACTAAAATTATTACTCTTTATGGATTTGCTGTTGCAGAACAAAAAGCTGCTTCCCGATGTACTACCTTGACCATTACCACGATCTATTGAAATCTGTTTCAGTATTACCACAAATGATATTAAAATAATCTGATGATTTGAGCAAAATTTCGCACAGAGGCGAAACTCAAAAAACGCTTCTTAGAATAGAAGCCTGTTTCACTCTGTACAACGTTTTCAAAATATTCCATCAGGACAGATGCAATCATGCTTCGGAAAATTCAAATATTGGCAACATTGTTCGCACGCAATACACCGTTAAAACTCCCCTCTCCTCTCGAATGAAAAAATAAAATGCAGCGTTTTGCCGTAATATGGATATGGTGCGGTGCCAGGAACTGAAACTCAATTTTACAAGTTCCAATTAGCTGCTGGCTGACGATCCTCGCCGGATTTAGTTCGTTTGAATTGCTGACATGGATGTCGCTTTCGCCTCAGAGCTTTCAGGAATTTTTACTTTCAGATGGATTCGGAGAAGAGACGTCATTCCGAACTTTCATTGGGTTTTGATTCTTCTGCATGGCCGAATTTATGGAAAAGAGTAATGAAAAAACGATAATTTGAATTTCAATTTGAGTTATGTTACTTCAGAATAGAGCTCTGACATTGTGTTTATTTTGTGAAGATATTGGAGACTCTAAATGGGTTTGTCATTTCTTGAGAATAAAGAGTTTAATCTGGGAGATAAATGATATTTGTCACTCAACATAACTCTTGAATCGTCTCAGGGAAATAATATTGCGAGTTTTTAAGGAAGATGCACAAACGCTATAGAAGAATCCCTAAAACATTTCAAAAGAGGTGCTTGTGCAATAGTAATGTCGGATTCAAATCGTTGTAGATTATGTTGATTTGGAAAAGTATAGTTCGAAGTGTTTGAGTTGAACTTCAGGACGATGGACAGCTTTATATATCGTTCTACCTGGAATCAAGTGAGCTGAGTTAGTCAAACACCTTCTGTTAGAAAATCTACGGAGAAAATATAAGTTCTCAACCTACTTTCGATGTTCTTTCGATATCTAGGTTGTCTTTGGTGTTTGGGCCTTCACTCAGTTGGATATCATCGTCACTAATAAACTTCACATTCTTATTATTGACAGATGTACATGAAATTGGACTTCAAAACTATTATCCGGGTTTGTTGGTCGTGGTCTGCAGGTTTTTATATCTGACATCTCGTTCACGACTGCGCTAGATAATATCAAAGGCGAAGATGATAACGAACGAAGTGTTCTGATTGTCCTCAAAGCAGATACTGTAAACGTGGGCGTATCTTCGTTTTTATTAATTTAATCAAATGGCCTGATATGCGAGCAATTGAGTGCAGGTAGCTAGGTAGCATGGTTACCTTCACTAAATTGTTCGCGTATCAGGTCATTGAATTCAACCAAAAAACCCAAGTTACGCTCACCACCAATGGGATGAAACTTCAAACCGAATTCAAAACTGGTTTAGGTAAGTGATAATCATGGTTTACAGAATGCTAAATAAATATAAATTCAGAAGTTGTAGTCCAATCAGATAGATTACTTGCTCCTATACAGTCTCGCAGACCTCCATTGACGAAAAGATATTTATAATAGTGCTTTCGAGAAAATCCAAACTTATGCGGTAATCCAAAACCATTATTTCCCAAAAATTAATCTCTCCTGAAAATACACCCCTTTCAATTTTAACAGATACGTCTCTTCAGGTAACAAACAATGTTATGAAAGAAATGAATGCTTCGACTTGTAATGTTATCCAAAACAGGGCTGATTTGATACAAAACGTGTATTTCAATGTTCATATGGAAGCAATTGTTTCAAAAGGGTTTTTTATGCACTTTGTATCTAAAAGAATAGCTATAGGTTTTATTTTGTAAGTGAAAAAGTTTGCGAAACGAACGTAGCGAGTTGAGCAATTTCACGAACAAAATGAAACCTATTTCTAACACAAATATCATACAAAGTTTTTGTACAACTGTCCTGTTTTCACAATAAAATGAATAAATTTATTATTTCTATAAAAACACATTTTGACATCTCTTGTCAGTTAACTATTTTCATGTTATCGCATTTGCTGTGGAGTGGCCAAGTCAGGTGACGCTGAATCACCTAATTACTAACAAACTGTTTTTATTAACAGCTCACGGGTTTTATTTAAAGTCTCATTCGAAGTTCTTGCAGGTATTTAATGTCTTGCATAATGAAGAACAATAGGGAGGAATTGTGTGTTCCTACCGATATTGAAGAGGCTACAAAAAGAGCTTCAATTGAATTGTTAATGAAAAAATCTGCTCAGCAGTACGGCATAGCATATTCTAATTTTCTTAGCTGATATAGACTTAAAAAGTCGAAGAAAATTTCAGCAAAACCGTCTTCTTAGCCTATCCAGAAGAGAAATAAAAAATATGGAACTCGTTAACTTAGTGGAGCAAGTGTTCAATGATACAATCGAGTGCGCTCGTTAAAAATGGTGTTGATACAAGCAAATATCTCATTCTTAAAGCGGAAAAATGAGGGTTATAGGCTCAGAAAATCAAAAACTCTTACTTTTTAACAAGTCCAGAGGTTTATAAATGAGGCGCCAGATGAAAAATATTTGATGATGAAGTTGCTACTATTTTTTGAATATATGGGGCTTGTGGCTGTGCCATTTATCAATAGAAGACATAATAATAATGGATAAATCATTGATTCTTCAAATTCCAAATACAAAAACGAGAATAGGTCGTTCTTTATGCATTGTTGAAAAAAACATTGACTGTTCTAATAAATACGTTGCATACGCCCTTCTGTTATCAATCATCAACGTTTTATTCTTTGAAATACTCAAATCATAAATGCAGTGCCAACGCGGTTGGTATAAACAAGTTTAGCAACATGCCAGCTACCATTGCTGAGTTTCTGAACCTCTCGGAACCAAAGAAATATACAGGTCACTGTTTCAGAAGGTCTTCTGCTTCTTTGCTAGCAGAATCAGGAGCAACTATAATGGATATCAAGAAGCCTGGAGAATGAAATCTTTTTCTTATAAAAAAGCTATTGCTGAAAGAATAATCCCAACAGCTAGCTCCAGCGTTACAGCATCGTCCTCCCCACTTCAAGAATTAAATGTTAATGCCCATGAAATTGTCAACTCAGCTAGTTCAAATATATTACAAGGCTGTTCAACATCGCAAGGTACTAATATCAGCAGTTGTTCTGAGTGTACTTTTCACAGTGTTGTTCATAAATAATAATAATAATAATAATAATGATGTAATTAATTCATATAATACATTCGTAACAGAATTTAATTGTATCTATATCTATTGATCATAATAAAACTTCCTTGAAAATTGAATAATCATGTTTTATTTATTGCTATTTGGTCGAGAATAATCGTGTTAAAAATACTTCTAGTATTAAAAATATTTTTAACACGCTACTTTGTAAACATCATCTTTTAATACTCTTGGAAACCATTAAAAATGTCACTTTCAATGATAGTTGTATTCAATTGGGGGTGTCCTTGTTCATGGCAGTGGTCGTCTTTTTGGGTGTTCTGATTTAGGTTATGCTGGAAGTGAGGTGGGCGCGTAGTGAGTCAGGGAGGTGTGGTTTCGTTCTTCCGAGTTGTGATCTGCTGCTACCTGATGGACAATGGGTATTCCTCAAGGATGTCCAAGATTTGCACCGTGAGATCTTCCATATTCCCCAGGAGTCTGGCTGGGGGGAACGATAACTTTCTCTTCGGTATCCTTTTGGATCCACCGCAGGGTCTCCAAGGAATCATCAGGGAATCGATGGCCGCGGCATTCTGGCTACTCATTGTTCTAGCCGCATATCTTCCTCTCGGTTCTCAATATGCGGAGGATTTGATCAGGGGAGAAGTTACAGTATATTGTGGCTTTGCGGTCCAGTATTGGTCTAATGACAGTCAGTCACCATTACTACTGAAGATGTCTGTCGCAGTAGCAGAGGAAACATTTGGTACTTCAGGTTCCATTCGGCCAAGGCAGGATTTTGTTTTCTTCAATTGCGATTTCGGCCGTGACAGCCTTTATTATCTAAGAGTTGAATAGTTTTCAAACATTGGGAGTTCGAATATCAATTCATTTTGATTTCGCATCAACTGAAATTGAAATATGCTACCCCCCGTATAACTTGCATAGTTCATGGTGAACACCATCTCAGTCCCTATCAGACTTTTCCTAGGAAAGAATTGGTTCTTATGTGGACTTGATTTGATGACAGTGCACATTTTGCAAGACTGCAAACTTCAAGCTAGGGATTCCATATTAGTACTTTCTAAATGTGTCCTGTAAAGTTCTTTCAAAATATTATTTTGAAGCGTAGAGGGAATTACGACTCGTTGCCCTTTGAAAACAATATCGCTAACGAGAGTATAATCTTGATCTGTTCCTTCAGTACTGAGAAGATTTCTCCTGATTTTTGTTGGTAGAGGATCTATATCAATTTCTTGAAGAATGATTTCAACAGTAACGTTTTCTGAAGAGATGCATGAAAAAGTGCAATTTCAAACTTTTTGGTTCATAACCACATCTATTATATGACTTTAACTTGTTGATCAATGGTTACTCTTGACAAGCAATCGACGTTTATATTTTCAGATAATTTCTTGAATTTTGCTCAATAAAAGAATCATGGTAGAGAGAAACATATCGGAGATGGGCTGATGTATTGGCAGATATCTTGTTAGATTGGTGAAAAATTTGTATAAGCGGTTGATTGCCAGTAACATGTTGGAAATGAAACCCGAAAAAATACTAATAGAAATGGCTGAAAATATAATAGCGAGTATATTCAGGTAACACTATGTGCGGTTTTTACTGGACAGTTTAGAAAACCGCAACACGTGTTTCATGCTGACTTAATTTTACCTATGTGGTGCTTTATATAATAACAGTTTTGCATTTGTGCAAATTGCTGTGCATCCATATTGGAATATTCTTTAAAATCACGTTCATCTATGAAATATCCTTTGAATCATTTGTCAACTTTGACAACCATTTCTAACTCATAAGGAGTGTTGCTCCTACACTACGGATTAAGCTGTTCGCCAGTTCTATCAGAAAATGTAAATAATCTGCCCACTAATTCACAGCGCTCATAAACTGCAAATAAACCCATAGTTCTAGAAAATATAATATTAGATGGCAAACAATCTGATAAAAGCCAAGCGTACATCTTAAACAAAATCTGAGTATAGTATCAGTTGCAAAATCTATTTGAATGCATTAATAACATATGAAGTGATATTTCATTCAAAATCCAGGTGTCACAATGTCCAAGTGAAAATTTCGTTCTAGTGTGGAGTGAAATTTTAATGTTATAACTGACAAATATTTCAGTAGAGCATTTTCGAAAACAGTGCACACGTCATGAATAAAGAACAAACAAACGGGAAAATTGAAGGGAATACAAAATATGAAGTTGAAGAGGTGGCAAGTAAAATCTCTTTAGGAAAGTCAATTTTTAATTCAATATTTTTTCAGATTACCGTTCATGATAATCCGTCTTACATGAGAGATACGAACGAAGTGGAAGTTCAGCAGATGGCTGAAACAGAAATTGAGAATGTGAGTGAAGATTTTTCGAAAAAAGGCGTATCATACGTTTTTTGTGTGGAGATATACGACTACCGTGAAATATTTTCAGGGCATTCTAAAATCTTCAGTCATTCATCCAACGGACAAGTCAACTCAACAAAACAAATGATACAAGTGAATGAGTTGAAGCTCAGTAACACAGCATGTATGTTCAGGCATTAATGATATATAATAACAACCCTGAAATAGGAGGATAAATCAAACAATTCGGGCGCATAATTATAAATATTATAAATATTTTTCCATTCCAGAGGAGAATAAATTTCGCCATAGTTTGTTCGGCAAAATAGGATCCTCGAAAATATCACTTCCGCTGATTTTTTTCTCACTAAGAGGATATTCAATGTTAATATTTATCAATTTTTGACGAGAAAAGTACCAACATAATTTGATCTCTCTTGAAATCTGGAGTATTAGTTCTGAAAATATTTAATACCAGCCATTCTGTCCGCGACTGAGATCGAGTTCCAATTTTCTAGATTTTCTAAGTAAAAAAAGTCTCATACATTTGCTTTCCCCGTCAAACATTTTCGAGAAATGTTTAACGAGATTTTATAAATTGACATAACTTTTTTTATTTAGGAACAGATTCGAAAATTTGAACAGTGAATATTGAAACCCGCACCCAAATCGGTTATGTAAGAGGTTCTCAAACTTTTTAACCCGAGCTCTCCTTTTAGTGGTTGTTCCTAAATACAAAATACAATCAAGATACACAAGTTGGCTCCAAAGTTAGTTTTTAATGTGGAGTATGGGACAAAGTTTTTCAAACCGGGGAGTGATGTCTGATAAAGCAACTATCAGTTCTTTGCTGACATCAAGCCTTCCGCGATATTTTGACTTCATGGCTGCAAGGGCAGAAAATTCTGTTTCACATAAATATATAGTTTCAAATGGTACTAACATTCTCATCGCTTGCTCATACAGTCTTGAATGCTCGTTTTTAACACTTATCCAGAAAACTGACAAAGAGTTCTCTCGTTTTCTCTTTCAAATCTTGACTTCAATAACTGATTGCACTGAAGGTCACTGTTCTTCTTGATCTGCTAAATTCAACGAATTCATTCCGTTCAGATCTCGAAATGGGTTTTGAACCCAATTGAATGGCTGGAGGTCTTCATAGAAATATTCATTAAATTTTATCTGTAGAGTAGACAGATGTTTTATGAAACAAGTTGCTAGCACTTGCGGAAGCTACACACACTCAACTTCCTGCAACATGTTCAGCAATGTGGAGAAAACGCTCAAATCAGGTTTTTTCACAGCAGTTTTCCACAGCGACAACTTTTTGCGAAGACTTGTTTGAAATATTCAGTTCTGTAAAAATATTCGCAAGGTAAGCTAACTTCAAGATTAATTCTGTATTGCAGAATACGTCTGCTGGAGGATGGATACGATTACTTGAAAACACAAACACTCCATTTCCAAGTTCTATTTAGAACAGTTCCCTTTGATAGCCACCTGGATTCAGTGTGGAATAATAAATCTGTATGTTCGGAACCCATATCTTCACATTAAAATCTAAAGAACATTGACTGGAGAGTCTGTGTTTTGATCAAATTCACTGTTTCAATAAGAACTTGAAGAACTTCATTTAAGCTTGAACTTAGGTCTTTCGAGGCAAGTGCCTCTCTGTGTACAGTGCAGTGGTTCCTTTGAGGTTTGGGGCAACAGCTGCTAAAGTAACCAATCACACTACACATTGAGGCCTGGCTTCATTGTTAATTGTAGTTTTAGTAAATCCTAGTGACAAATGACTGTTGTCATACTTTCTTCTTTTTGCATCCCGCACTGACTTCGAAGTACTTGCAGTTGACTCATGAGTTGTCCCACCACTGATGTCATCCTGAGATGAACTGTATGATATACATGCACTATTAGGATCACTTGTCAAAATTCTCTTCATTCTTAAACGTATTAATAAAACGAAGTGAACTTAGAACAAACTAAAACTTCACACCAAACATAACCTCAAAGTTTTTATTTAGAAGTGTCAAGCGCCGTTTATCGTACAATCCGTTGCTAGCGCTACCGGCGCCTCTTGCTTCTTGAACATAGAGGTCACTAAAACTACTGCTCCCTTGAAAGTACAACAATAAATATTGAAATAAAAGAATTCCACCGTTTTTACACAAAAACCTTGTCTTTTTGATGACTATGGAAAAACATCTTCGAGTAGTTATCTTATAATTTATAAGTTTTCCAATGAGTTGGTTTTTATTTTTTTCATTACTGAAGACGCCAACTTGGCGTCTTCAATAAGTCTTCAGTTAGTCAGTCTTAGTTGACATCTTCAGGATTAGAAGAGAACTAACTAATTTAATTAGAAGAAATATCTCGTGAAAGTTAGCTAGTGAGAAATTGATAAAATGAATCAAGATATAGAAATTTCTGGAATTGATAAATATTATTATTATTCCACTCGAAACTCTGAAGTTTTTTCATTTCCTAATTCTGAGTAGTGTATGCTATTTTGAAATGATTTTTCGTCTGAATATCCATTTTTTTAGCGCCTGGCGGTACTTTTATACCTCTCATAATATCCTAATATTTCTAGGCAATTATTTACGGCAGGGAAAAGTATCTTAAGTAATAGCAAACTATCAGAATAATTGTGGGCGTATACTTTCGTGATACACATAATTCCATAATAGTAGGTACTTGATTCTCAGAAATATGATTGCTTTTAAACGAAAACATTGTTGTCAGATTGTGTTTGTATATATTCTCTCATCCACTATTTAAGTCATACACACGCAGCTAAATTGTCATAGAATCACGGACATTTTTTATTCATTAAAGAAACTTCCTGCTGATAAAAGGTATTCGACAGCATCAATATTTATTAAATGAATTTTAAAAAAATATATATTCTGCGACTAAAATGTATAAATGGCAACGTTGCGTACACAAAGATGTTTGTGGGGCGGAACAAAACCGGCAGATTGAATTTGCCGTGAAATATAGAGAGATATGAATATTGGCTCATTGGCTGAATGCGGCAAGGTTAAAATTCATGAGCGTAACATTCGTTGAATAATACGTAGAGTGAAAATTTTTTTCTTTGATCTCTTATTACAATTTAATTATAAATATTTGTCTGTTTCAACACTGATGATAGTTCTGATATATCTGTTACAAAGACTCTGAACTGGGAAATTTCATTTTCAGTAATGTAATAAATGATGATAATTTCATATATTACCTACCCTAGATAAACTTAAAAAAATGATTCACTTCTATAGATTCAATCTATTCCTAAGAAGTTATAATGTAGTCGACGTCACAATATCAGGTACCTATATTTCCAGGCAATGGGCTAACGGTAAATAAAAAATAAATTTCATATCAGGTAAAACCAGGGGATCCGGTTGAGGACTGGAATGAAAACAAAACATTATGAATCAGTTCAATTTTGTGTCATGACTGTGAGCAATATGGATTGTGAAAGCGGTCAAAGCAAACGCAGACATCCGAATTTATCTGAAGGAGAAAAAACTATTATATACAATATGTATTGTAGGCTCCAAGAAGGGAATGAAATATGTTGCATAACGACGTAGTTAGACGACGAGAAGTGTCCACAGAATTCTGGAAGCCTCTAAAGAAAATGAAGGTAAATGTGATAATGTGCCTGAAGACATTGAAACCAGAACAAAAAAACAAAATCAGCTTGATGATCGCACCCAATATGCTATTCGTAAAAAATTCCATTCGTACTTTTTCCGAAATTGAATCTCATCCTTGAAAAAAGTCGCAGCCAAAATGAGTTCCGATGAATCGATACCCAAAATATCACTACGTGTTTTATTGCGCACAATAAAGCAAATATTGATTGAGCGATAAAATCACAATGCAGTGGTATATCAAACTTGTTATTTTTATAGCGTTTTATTCAAAATAAGTAGCATCATCAGTAACAACAATCAAACAGAAACAAAATTTATTTCATAATGAATTTTTGGGGGAAAATCGAACCAATGAAAAAATTTAATTTACACATGACAAACAACATTTACTGCTCTCTATGAAATGCACATAAGTTGTCTGCCCACATGATTTTTGTGTCAATTTTTAGCATGTTGAGTTTAAATAATTCGTCTGAAAAAAACGAACTATGTTTGAACGGAATACGTTTTGAATACCTCCACAATAAATAGAATTTAAGTTCAATTTGTACTTTTGATCTAATTGGGATTTCGAATCATTGCAATGTCCATCTATACGTAGATGCCAAATATATTACAGCTTTCCCCAACAAAGCCGTGCGGCTGATAAATAATGAACCTTCATCTTTCGATAATTCCGACTATAACGATATTTTCTCATCAACCCTAGTGAAACGAATATTTTGAAGTTTATGATCCAACGAAAAAATCTGCTTGATGGCTGCTAACCAAATGAGTAAACAATATAGAATGTTACTGCATGTTCTCTCAGTCAGTTGTGAATAAGTGCACAAGTGCATAGCCGGAGTCCCGACAGAAACTAAAGTTTTTGTGGTTTTGCTACAAGGTAAAATCGAAACCACTAATTTCATCAATTTCAAAAAACTTCATGAAACATTCAAAACAATATCCTAGGCCGCTGTATATTCAGCAAAAATCCAAATACTGCTACAAACATATTCATCGATAACACTATAGAGGCCTTGAATGTGTGTACGAAAGTAAAAAAACAAAAGAAAACACGCTAAAATCACACCCCGGATTACAAACGGCTTACTCAAGTGGATAAACAAAAAAATTCAATGATCAAGTTACTTCGAAAATATCCAAATAACGATCGACTAAGAAGAGAATATACAAATTACAGGAATAAGTTGAATGTACTCATCAAAAAATAAAACACAGTTATAATACTACGCAAATCAAAAATAACAACGATTCAAAAACGGGTAGAAAACTATTCGATGAGATAAAAAAAGACCCAAACTATGTTCCAAACCGTTCCCATATACCTAATTTACTCGTCCTCACTCCAGTCGAGTCAATCGAGATACAAAATCTAATCAAGCAATCAAAAAATAAAAAAGCGGTAGGTGTAGACAATATCAAAGCCGAAAGTATAAAAATGATATTTCTAGGTGTGTCCAACAACCTTAAATAGAAATTTTCAATTTTTGTATAGAGACATTTAAACATTGAATCATAGTTTCCCTCCATAAAATAGGAAATACGCAGAGCGTAGGCAATAACTCACCAATATCTTCAATCACCCACCTTTCAAAAATATTCAAGAAAGTTCCAAAGAACAGGTCAGCTCATTTTTGAAACAAATTTAGCATCATTTCAAAAAAACAATTTGATTCAGGGAAAATATGTCAACCTAAGATGCAATTCTAACTTTAAGATGAAGAATAACTGAATCCCCGAACGAAAACACTCCATATTTATGCCTATTCATAGAATTGTCAGAAGTGTTTGACACCGTTAGCCACGAACTTTCCACTGAAAGACATTGGCGTTAGATGTATTTGTCTGAAACTCTTCGAGAGTTACTTGAGCGAGAGAACCCAAACTGAGAGTGTTGATGGTGTGGTAAGCGGTTTCGAAACAATTGACTTCAGCATACCACAAGGAACAGTACAAGGACCAATTCTATTCATCATTCATCTGAATGGTCTATTCGCACTCAACATAAGTAGAGACATTATCGGATTTGCTGATGATACTACAATCTTTTACAGGGCTAATAACGGGGAAAAATTGGAACAAAAAGCAGAGACTGACTTCCAATCAGTAAAATCATGGTTCGAATATTAATTGCTCACAATCAACAAAGACAAAAGAAACTATTTGCCATTCAGCTGTAATATTCGTGGTCTGCCAAATTTCTACAAACTGAACATTACAACGAGTAATAAACAGTTCTCTATAGAACCTGTAAAAGATTTGAAATACTTAGGTATAATCAACGATTTCCATTCAAAATGTGACTCTCATGTTAATTTTGTTATAAAAAAATTGTGAGATTATTCTTGAGTTCAAGAAACTCAAGAATAATCTTCCTCTGAATCAAATGAAAACTTTATATCAAGCACTGGTTGAAAGTTATATACGGTATGGACATCTAGCATGGGGTGGGGCTTCAAAAACACATATTAAACTATTGGAAGTAATACGAAGACGATTCATCAAAGTAATTTATTCAAAAAATTATAGATATTCTCCTGATTTGATATAATCTGAATCCAAAATCTTCAACCTCAGACAACTACACATCCTTCTCCCGTGCCTAAAATATCAAAGAACAGAAAAACGTAACAATCAACTTTCAACCCACAAGTACAATAGCCGGAAAAAATTATTATGAGTCACCCTTGATGGTTGAAGCCAAGACACAGATAATGTCCAGCTACCTAGCATCAAAATTGTACAATACATTCCTGATGAGTTGAAATGTATAGATAACAACAGAATATTCAAAAAACTATAAAAAAATAGGTACAACAGAAAAATGGTGTAACTAGAAATTATATTCAGTCTCGTGTTAAGTATATACTGTTTTCAATATTTTTTTCAACTATGTGACAACTAAACTTAAGTCTACTGATATATTTTCTAGAAATAAGTGTTTAGTCACTTTTGAAGTAGAATATTTATTTACACGTTTCAGTTAAAACAATGTATGATTTTATTTTTTTTTTAATTTAATAAATATTATTATTATGATTCTATTTCATGAAATGGTGATAATAAAAAAATGACATATTCGTATCAGGAAATAACATACATAATTATTGTACACAAAATCAATATTAGATATAGGCAAGCTTTAACCACTTTACAATTCAGTACAGACTTCTTCAAGGACGATGAGGCTATGTCATACTAATTTCAACATGCGATTTCTAGCGAGGTTTGGATGATATGTAGTGGAAATGGATTGTTTTGTCGTCGGGCTCGAACTGTTTTACATAATGGAAACACGTGTCTGCGCAAACCGCAGACACGTGTTTCTGGCTAATTATTCTTCGTCAGTAGGGTACAGCCAAGTGTGAAGGAGAGGCAGCAGTTGGTTGCAAAAAAAAGATCAAATGCAAATGGATTCAACAGTTACCTTCTGATGATGATTCCCTTGTTGACTGTACCGTACTGACAAAGACTAATCAACCAGAAACAGGTATATGCGGTTTGCACACCTACTTCTATAAGTGATTGTCCAATACTTTGGCTGCTGTTGTTTTTGGAAAACAAGTGTTGCCCATCCTTACACTTGGCTGCACCGCTTATGCCTCATTGGCGTGAATGCAATAATTTGTCTAGGATATACTGGTAATGAACTCATATCGCGAATTGAAACGTGTTATTTCCTACTACTCATTCAGAATCAATCTCACTTTCCGGAGGTAAAAATGGTCAGCCTCTCGACAAAATTACCCAGAATCTGCTGCTTCTCATCAAGCCAAGTTTGTCCAGATGATGGTAATCAATGGACAGTAAACTATGGGTTATTCAAATTCACAGATCTTTTTTTGTACTTCTATGGTGATTATCGGTTCGTGCAGTCCATTTTGTTCGGTTTGTCGTAGCAAAAATTTTCGAACTGCTCTGAGGCTAGAATGTCTGGAATGAGTGGCTCATGTAATAACCAGAATTCCACCCAATCAGAGGTGAAATGACTGTTCACAACACACGCAGAGTTTTGATACACTTCATTTTAATTTCCATACCTGCGAGAAAAAAATTATCTTTTCGGTTGAGGAAGTGCTCGACCTTAGGCTAGGCCCAAAAAGAAACGCATGTGGATTGACGCAGCACAGCGCGATGTTTTGTAACCCTCGAAAGCCAATAGAACAGCGCAAATTGGCGCCCGGACACGAAGTGTTGCGACTAGCGTGACCCTCTCCCGTGACACAGTGGTTTAGACACAGTTTGTTGTGCCAATTATCTCGCGTGTCGCCTCATTTTCTTGTTGTTCATTGTTTAAAGTCAAAGTAATGGTTGAGAAAAAGTTAATTGAGGCTATGAGGGCATACAAAGTATTGTATGATCCGAGCGATCCGAATTATATGAAAACAAAATACAAAAACAGGATTTGGAATGAACTTGCAGGGTAATTTTACTTCATTATTAACGAGCAAACAATGAAGCAAAAGTTCGCATCATTATCGGTTTCTGATCTGGAACTCAACGAAAGCAATGATTTTTCAACTCGGTTGGACACAACAGTACGATTGTCACTTCGAAACTGCGTTCAATTTGCGGATCATCTACGCTACGCGTGTGACACGTGCGAGTCATGCGGCTCGTGCAGGTCACCTCACACGCGTTTAATTTGCGCCTAGCCATAATTGTACGTAGCAATGTTAGTTGAATTTTCAAAAAACGGTACACGAAACGTTCGAAAATTACCTTGAAAATATGTTTTTAACATTTGATGGTCATTTCTCTATAAATTGCAATAAGTTGATTCTTGACTGTTCAAATCGATTTGAGTATATATCAATGTAAAATTTTTGACATATAGTCAGTGGGCATACTTGAAGACTAGCTATAAATCAAATCATTTGAAGGAGTAACTCGTTCAGGCCAGTCTCAACTCCCTACACTGTATGTTAATGGACTGACACCTATCAGAAAACAACTACTCCCCTGGCTAATACCACGAAGGGCTTTGGATTATATCCGACAGGTGTCAGTGCAGGAATCTTCACTGAAGTATTTCCTGCATATGCTGTTGGCGATACAACTGCCTGAATCGATTTTCAATTATTGAACGGGCACACTTGCAGACCGGTTTCGGGTTATTTGGCCTCTCATCAGCGCAACGTAATGCTCATCGTCAGTCTAGAGTCGATGATATTTCATAATTAAAATTCAAATTCCTGTCAGCGTATCATTCCTCGAACTAAGCCGGAACGAACAACAAACAACATATTTCTCATCGCCCCACCTAGTGAACGAGGTACTAACCAACCGCATATCCAAACTTTGCCCAATTCCTCGTATAAAGAAAGAAAAGTTTTCACATATAGTCAGTGAGCATACTTGAAGACTGGCTATAAATCAAATCATCTAAAGGAACAATTATTTCAGGCCAGTCTCGACTCCGTACACTGTAGGTAAACGTACTGATACCTATACCAGAAAACAACTACTCCCCTGGCTAATACTATGAGAGGCGTTGAATTATATCCGACAGGTGTCAGTGCAGGAATTATTTTCCATTATGATTGTCATAAAGGAGTTGTGTACTTATAAAAATAAAGTTGATGTCATCGCTCAAACTGAAGAGGAATATGTTTCTTTCACGAATCATCTATTCATGGAAAACAAATTGTATCAAAATGGTCAAATAAAAAAAATGGAAATTGAGATTTGTCGATAGTTTAAAATTTTTGGTTGCATCTCCGTAAGAGTTGGGCAATAATTTGGATGAAAAATATTTTGTGGAGATTAAAAAATATTTTCCAGAAAATGATAAATTTCAGCTAATGAGGCAGAAGGGTGTTTTTCCATGCGACTTTATTGATTGTTTGGATAAATCACATATACCAACGAAGGTGGACTATTATGATACTGAATGAGAAGCACATTTCTGATAAGAATTATGATAGAGTGAAACGGGTGTGTTGCATGTTCAATTGTCGTGATTTAGGTGAATATTCTGACATAAACTTAAAATCTGACGTGTTGTTGTGTGATATTTTTGCAAATTTTAGAAATATGAGTTTGAACACATATAAGTCAGATCCTGTCCATTATTTCACATCTCCAGGTCTATCTTAGGATGCTATGTTGAAGTATATAGGTATCGAGTTAGAATTATTAAGTGATTATTAAGTGCATTTTTTCCTTAATAGTATACGTGGTGGTGTTAGCCAATGTTCGGAAAGGAAGCATATTGCAAATAATCAATTTTTTTCAAATTATGATCCCAACGAACTTTCATCATTCATCATGTATTTGGATGCAACCAATCTGTATGGTCATAGTATGTCTCAATCTCTACCTGTTGGTGAATTTACTTGGTTGACCACCGATGAAATAAGTCAGACATGAATAGCAAATCAGATAATGCCCTTCAAGGATACATTCTTGAAGTAGATGTTCACTACCCTAAAGAATTGCACGATTTACATTTAGATTTGCCATTTTTGCTGGAAAGCATCATACCCAAACTCATACCAAATTCAAATAATAATAGTAGTGAATAATATATTATTCACTACAGGAATTTGAAACGGGCGGTTGGTAATGGTTTGATGATAATGAGGACTCTCAGATTCAATCAATCACCATGGTTGAAAAAATTTATCGATTTGAATACTAATTTGAAAAATAATGCTAAGAATAAGTTTGAGAAGAACTATTTCAAACTGAACGTGAATTCCATATATGATAAAACAATGAAGAATGTTAACAAGAAGAGACATTCGAATTTTTACACATTGGGAATTTATAAGAAGAGGTGTGGGTGCCAACGCTTTTATAGCTCGTCCCAATTTCAAAACATTAACCATATTTTCGGAAGATATTGTCGCCATTCATATGGGTGGAAATAAGGTTTGCTACAATAACCCGTTGTATTTGGGGTTTTGCATATTGGATATGTCGAAAACGGTAATCTACGATTTTTTCATCAAAATGCTTTATGGATCTCAAGCTTCACTATACTGACACGGATTCTTTGATATTGAAAATAATGACTGAAATTTTTTTATGATTTCATGAGTGAGAATATTGGTAAATTCGACACTTACAACTATGCGATGGATAATAAATTCAATGTGCGAGTAAGGAAGTCGGTGCTTGGAAAGATGAAGGGTGAATTTCCCATCATTCACGGCATAGGTGCCAAAGCTTATCACGTTCAAAGTGTATCAAATGAAATAAAGAAGGCGAAAGGTATCAAAAAATCCCTTATAATAAATCAAATATCAGTTGATTATCACATAAGGATTGTTGAAACAGGTGGTATAATATTGCGGAAGATGAATATATTTGGAAGTGATTTACCTGAAGTATGTACATTGATGTGTAATAAAGTTGCTCTATCACATAAGGATGATGAAAGATTCATAATACCTGATACCACCAAGACATTACCTTGGTTGCGTAAAGATATTGAATTCTATCAAACGAGCTCCCAACAAAATCTGAGAATTTTTTTGAAAGTATTGAAAGATGGGAACAATAGCGTTGATGAAAATCTAGATCTCCTTATCGCATTATTGAAAGAGCAATCGACCAATTGAATATTGAATTTCTAATTTTTTGTGTTAAAAATTTGGAAAATTCATACTTGTCAAAAGATTAAAATGAATCGTTTGTTGCATTGCTAGACAAAATTTAGGAATAATTTTTTTTCATAAGCTCTTAATGGACCTTAGGTTGGAAATTCCGTAGCTTAAGAGTCTGCATTTGTCACCCCTTCAATAAAATAATATAATTCTCCAGACATATTATCCTTCTTTAATATCTTATTCCCTTGTCGTTGAAATAGGTATTACAATAGCCTATTGAAACGACAAGGGAAATATTGTTTTCGTTATAAATCCTAATCCTACGATTGTGAGAATTTCAATGTTTTCTGTTTTTATAATCCGTTTTAATACCTTGTTGTTATGCATATTCAAACGATGAGGGAATTGTAATAATTTTCCATCATATAATCCTTTTAAGAACAAAACACAAACACTATAGGAAACTCCTTAAGGCGCTCTAAGAGCAGTGCCT
>WOGR01001077.1:0-21303 GCA_015342045.1 Leptinotarsa lineolata
GGAGCGGAGAGAGGAGATAAGTGATAAGTGAAAGGAGGGGATAAGTGAAAGTACTCGAAAGACCCATAAATAGTCATCTCTCGGAGGAATTAGTCCATTTATCACCCGAAGACGATTGTGAATGTCAACAATCGAAACATCGTGAAGTAACGTGGTTTGAAATCGCTCAATTTTTTAATTATATCAATTCAATTTTTATTTTATTTGTTCAATTTTTTTTCACTTGTATTTTATTTCACTGTAAATTCTTTTCAGTTTTTTTTTGTTTAATATATTTGCCATTTTTCGCTATTCTTTTAATTTTCAATTGTTTTGTTTATTTCAGGGATTTCAAATCATTTTTTACATTATTAGACAATGGAAGTCCGAACTGATGAAATTCACCAAAGAGAAACAAAATATTCGTCATTTAGCTGTAATATTCGTGGTCTGTCTATGTTCGACAAACTGTACATTACAACAAAACTCAAGGATAATCTACCTTCCAATCGAATGAAAACTTTATATCACGCACTAGTTAAAAGTCATATACGGTATGGAATTCTAGCATTGGGTGGAGCTTCAGAAACACATATTAACCCATTGGAAGTAATACAAAGACGATTCATAAAACTTTTCTATTTAAAAAATTACAGATATTCATCGAATTTAATATACTCTGAATCCTAAATCTTCGACACCAGACAACTATACTTCTCCCTCATAGTCTAAGAGATAGCAATGTTTTCGAAAGAGAATTTGAGGTAGGCCAGTTTTTAGATATGCTATCTCTCTCAGTTTTTAGGTATGCTATCTCTCTCAGTCTCCCGGGCGTCATACGGGCTATCTGGCTGGCGATAGAGGTTGCGTTCATTAGTGCGCATCTTACCTGTACAGGTTAAAAATCAATTTTTGAAATAATTTTAGGAAGTTTTTTTTTACTATTATTTTTATTGACTTTTTATGATATGAATCTATAATTGCCAGGCATTTTCGTTGTTATTTATTCTGTGCCAAACGCTAATTTTGAATTTAAAAAAAATAAAAATATTTTAGTATAGCTGAAATTTTTATAGGATGTTATTCAAGTATCTAAAAACCTAAAATCAATTTTTCCAAGCAATAATTCCATTGTTAAACTTCAGCCAGACCGATCTAAAAGTGAAAAGTGATTGGGCATGTTGGAGTAGTGCAGACAACGTGTTAGTTGCGCAAGTGAGATAGACGACAGCAGCTGTATCCACCAGCGCATTTTCAATAAAATTGTATCATTTATAGAGGAAGAAGTAATCAACAATAAAAATTGGTTGCTGTTATTTTCCCTCTGACACCTACAATGATGAATTAAAGTCTCAGTCAGATGTGAACTCAATGACAAATCATTATCTTGAGGATAAAATATTGAAACAATTTGAAATATCAATCAAAATTATTTCATGAAAAAAGATTGTAGTTTATTAGAAGATAATGATTTGACGAAACTCAAGGAAAATAAACATCGATAAAGCTGCATTACTCCTGCAGAACACCATTTTAAAAATGGACAAATCAAAATTACCATAAAAAATCAAGCCAAGTGATTTAATCAATGGTGAATGTACTATTCCTGAAAATTTAGATCGATTTTTCAAAGTATTGATTGGAGGTCAAGATATTCGTCGCAGAAATGGTGTAAACTGTGATCGATTATGCAACTCAATCGCTTCTGATACTATTTTTTGTGTGAATAATGGTACTAATATACCATCAAAACACATAACTCTCGGTATGAACGTTGAAAGTTTTACAGGTAGTAGAAGAATCATTAACATTCTTAATCGTCTTGGACATTGCTGCAATTATTCTATATTGGAGGAGCTACAAATTGAAGCTACTTATTCATCTGTACATCGCTCTGAAATTTGTCCACCTGACATTATTCGGAAATCATCGTTATGCTCAGGTGTAGCCTTCGATAACTTTGATAGGTATTGTCGTGAAACAAAACTGAAATTTTTGGTTCCCGAGCTCCAATACAAGCTCCGCCCACTTTAAGCGAACAATCGGAAAAACGTAGAGAAAACCGTTTTTCCACAGGTATTTCAACTTAGTTCAGAAAAATTAAGATGTGGAATATCGTTTCCTAAGAGATAGGACAAAATCTTTTGCAAGATTAACTAAATTTGTTAATTTTATGAGGAAAAATGTCGATTTTTCTGAAAATGGCATTTTCAGACATTTAGCTAGAAAAATCGAGCTTTCTTCCAAGAAGCATCGATAGGTCTTCCTTATAGCTTTCGTTTGATACCTTTACCATGTTTCTAGCATGAAAGGTTCAGATTTTATATAGACTTGAGTACCGAGAGTTTTTATAACTTTCGGGTGAATTTCTCCGTGAGCTAAGAGCAAAATATTTGAATTCGAAAATTGCCGAAGGCGCACGACGGTCGTTCGGCGATTTCGCCGTGGATTTCCCCGTGAGCTAAGAGCAAAATATTTGAATTCGAAAATTGCCGAAGGCGCCCGACGGTCGTTCGGCGATTTCGCCGTGGATTTCCCCGTGAGCTAAGAGCAAAATATTTGAATTCAAAAATTGCCGAAGGCGCACGACGGTCGTTCAGCGATTTCGCCAGAAATGTCGGTTCAAATCTGCAAAATTAGAAAAGTGCCCAAAAGGAGTGTTCGTGTCCTGCTCGAACACCGATTGGCCGAATAGATTTTGCGTCTGGGGTATAAGGACAAACGCTGACAGCAGATTGGGCGGAGAGAATTCAGTTTTTTCGTATAAAGATAGGAATGCTCAAGACCTGTTAGTTAGTCGAGCCCCGAACTTGAATGAGTAAGAAGCTATTGGAAAAATAGAAATTCTTGGACAAATCGGGATTCGAACACGGAGATTTCACTGGAAATTTTCAAGGAAACCTTTGAGGATATTAGGAGTTTTTTGAAAAACTTTTCGACACTTGAGAATTTTTGAAAGCCTTTTTCAGGCGTGAAAACTTGGAGATTCTACGAGTGGTTTTACGTCGAATTGAATTCATATTTTCGGATATCTCGAGCTCTTTGTAGAGCCAACTGATATATACAACGCATTAGGAGCTGCAGGCAATTGGAATTTTCGAGGATATTTTATCGGAGAGCTACGGTTGCAGTTTTTTGGAGGAACCAGTGGGAAATTAGTGTTCCAGTGCATACCCTGGACACAGTGGATATAACAGAGAAGCAGATAACTAGTTGGAGGGATTGTGATATTGCTAATTTTGGTTTTTCTGCTGTTCAGGTTCCTGCCAGACGCGCCGGCTTCAAAAATCCTACGAAGAGAAGAGTAGGTCCTCACTAAAGTTGCCCACCCTCACGTACCGGCCACCTTGCGGTGTTAACGGCCAGGTATATAGAGGTTAAAGCGGGGAGGTCAAGACAACATTAGACTAGTCCGTCGGGCTGTCGACTCGACGTTACCGTTGGGACCTACCAGGACTACGATACCTTTCTTCCAAATCCTGCGAGCGGCCCTCATCCTAGGGTGCAGTTCAACTTATAGGCTCCTTGTTCCTATTCATTAGCTCAGTTCACTCAGTAGGTCTGTTAGGGGATTAACATTCGCGAAAGAAGAGTGAACTTAAAATTTTTAGCTTAACCGTGAATCCTACCCTCTGTCTATTTCCAAGCCAGAGTCACTCTAGGGAAACTTTGAAATCGAAATGCAGACTAGGGCAAGACAAGCGCGAGCGCAAACTGCAGGTAATGCGACAGTGCCAAATCGCGAGGCCAACCACTTCGGCCAAACGAACTTTTTCTCAGACAACCTTAGTCGCCTGAGTGCGACTTCGACGGAACGAGAGAACCCCACGGAATCTATGATCCCAGGACATAGTATTCCAAGAACTCCGATGGAGATGGCTAGTCTGAGGCCGTCTTCGTCAAGGCGAATCATTTTCGATAATGAGGACTTCGGTGCCTCACCCTTGGTCGCAGAGCGACACAACCCGAGCACTGTCGATTTGCGTGCAGTCCGTATAGTTAGAGACCCCGAAACGCCACAAAGGACTTCGTCCTCAACCCGCTAGAATAATACTCCGGAATATAATGACATCCTGAAGCGAATCAGGGAATCTAAAACTACAGAGAATCGCCGAAGGGACATCTTCCAGGATGCAGACATCTTCGCCAGAGAGCGTCAGGAGACGTTGCTCCAGACACGTGGACGTCGTCTTCAGGGAGAAGCGACCTCCAGGGCTCAGAGTGAGCCCAAGATGACACTTGGCCAGCTCCTAGGAATGCGAGCTGAGCTACTCACTCCAAGAGCGGTCACAGAACCGAGGAGGAAGGAGTCGGAACATACAACCGGCAGGAGTGTTGCCTCCATGCCCACCGAGGAGATGCTCCCCACTTATGTGGAGACTCCTAGCCCAAGGTTACACAGGGTGTACAGCCATCCTGTGTGGCATGCTGAGAGAGCCGTACCTATGCCATTGCCTAACCCGACAAAGACTTCATGCAGCAGCAGCCGTGGACCACATCTTCGGGAGTCCGGAGAGGACTTTCGAAGCGAAGCGAGGTTAGGATACCTAGAGGACTCGCCGGCGGGCGTTGAACATGTAATCAGGGAGGTGGCAGGCCATGAGAGCCACACCAATTCGCTGGCGGGCGTTAAACGTAGAAGCGACCCAGGCCTCGGAGGAACCGAGTCTGGGTATGGAGGTGGACAGGTCGTCCGGCGCCAGGCGCTGAGATGCCCCCAGGTGGCATCCACCAGGTGCCCCTGGGACGAGGTGGACGTGATGCGCACAGGCGCGCATGACGTCCCGAAGCAGTACGGAACTGGCACCCTAGCGGGGGTGGAGGTAAGCCAGAGGGTCACCCTGAAAGCGACCGAGCTTTGGGGGTGGCTTCATGGCGGGGCCAGTCCTCCCCCTCACCATTGGGGGCCATCGAGGGATGGTAGAAAACCTCACGCTGCACTCAGGCAGGAACTGGGTCCCGAAATCCCTGGGACCCGGGTCTGGGAGGCCGATGCAGTGGAAGCGAGGGAAGTGGTATTCGGCGGGAGCGGAGCGCCTACGCACGCTCCCCCCACCACAACCGCTAGTTTTAGAAGACAAAATGTCGCGAAACAAAACTATTCCACTTCTATTTCGCGAGCCCAGTGTAAGCTCCGCCCACTGGATATACACACTTTTTCGAGCGGACAGGGCTTGGCGTGGAACACGCAAAGTCTCAGGCTATCCTTTTTCCACTCGTTGAATTTAAATGGAAAATGGGAAAGGCGTTTTCCTGGTATTTTCAACTTAGTTTTGGAAATTGAGTTGTGAAATATCATCCCCTAAGCGTTAGCTGAAATCTTCCAAAAGATGGGTAGGATTCGCTAATTTTTAATAGGGAAAAAGTCGATTTTTCTGAAAATGGCTTTTTCACTCGTTCAGATAGAAAAATTGGACTTTCTTCAAAGAAACATCGATAGCTCTTTCAAATAGCTTTCGTTTGACACCTGAATCACGTTTTTAACGTAAAAGGTTCCAAAGTTATTTGAATTTTTGTCGGAGAAATCCGGAGGTATTGCCGGATTCATGAGTGGAAAAGAGAGGGAACGATGTTCAACGTTTCTCGAAGGATCTTTAAATGCAATTTACAGCCAGAAGGAATGAGTTTAGCGAAAAATATAATTTAGCTTTTCGATTCAGAAAAATGTAAACTATCGTATTCCGAAAGAAAAATTTTTGACAAATTTTTAAAGCTTTTTTCTGCTTTTGGCGGGAAGGTTTTCGATTGGCTGAGAGCGTCAAAATTTGCTCTTTTCCAGCGATTTTGTTGGTTAGGGCGGATCGGCACAGATTGTGCCTCTGGAAGTATAAATATAGGAGGTTTTGATTTCCAAGACCAGATACTTTTTGAGCTTTGAATACGATATATGATCTGATACTTGAAAAGCATTCTACAAGCGATTTTTGGCGACTATTGATATTCCTGGCTGTACTTGTGATATTCCAAGGAGATTTCAAGGAGTTTATTTGAGAGCTGTTTGCAGTTATTGAATGAATTTGACTTCTCTAGTTCTTTTTAGAGCTGATTAAGAAAAATATACGAATAGAGACGTTATGGATTTGTAAAGTGTGCATTGTGCATTAACTTTATGGTGTCTACAAAAAAATTTCGTAGTCTCTAGTTCTTCTTAGGACTGATTTAGAGACAATTCAGTGATAGGAGTCTTCGACAAATTTCTCAATCGGACTTAGCTTTGGAGTTCGAGGATCTTCAATTGGACTAAGCTCAGGACGTCGAGGATTCTTCGAGGATTTTGAATCTCTGGTTCTTGTTAGGACCGATTCAGAGATTTTTAGGAGCGATATTTGGGTTCGGATATTTTTGTGAGCTAACCATACCTTCGTTTGTGCAGGTTCCTGTCGACACAAATCCTACGCAGAGAAGAGTAGGTCCTCACTAAAGTTGCCCACCCTCAGGTACCGACCACCTTGCGGTGTTGAATGGTCAGGTATAACGAGGTTAGAGCGGGGAGGTCAAGACATCATTAGGCTAGTCCTTCGGACTGTCGACTCGACGTTACCGTCGGGACCCTCCAGGACAACGATACCCTTTATCCAACCCTCCTGCGGACGGCCCTCATCCTAGGGTGCGGTTCATCAGTTAGACTTCTTAATCCTCATTATTTTAGCTCAGTTCACTCAGTAGGTCTTGGTTAGGAGGAACTAATAACGCGAAACGAGTGAACTCAAAGTTTTAGAAATTCCGTGAATCCTCCCCTCTGCCTATATCCAAATCAGAGTCACGTTAGGGAATTTTTATTTCGATATGCAGACTAGGGCCAGACAAGCGCGAGCGCAACTTGTAAGCGATACGGCAGTGCAAATACGCGAGGTCAACCACTTCGACCAATCCAAAATTCAGACAACTTTAGCCGCCCTTGTGCGACTTCTACGAACAGAAGAGGACCCCATAAGGAATCTGTGAACACGAGACCCAGTATTCCGCAACTTTCCGCAGAGACGGCTAGTCTGAGGCAGTCTCTTGCTATTCGAAACTTGTCATTCAACGAGGACACTGGTGCCTCTTCCGTGGTCGCAGAGCGACAAAACCGTGGCACTTTCGGCTCTCTTGCAAGTCGATTAGTTAGAAACCAAAGCGATATTTCTCAAAAGACAATGTCCTCAAATCGCGAAGCGCATTCGTGTGTAGAGTCAGTTGTTAACCGATTTAGGGAATTAAACACTCAGAATACACAGCGAATGGACAAGGAAATTTTCGCAATGGAGAAACAGGAAGTCAAGAAAGGACAACAACATAAACCAAAGGACACTCGACCACAAAGCGCTCCCCAATTAGGGTTACGCGCAATGTTGAGACTAGGAAACTCCAAAGAAAAGAGCGAATCGATGAGAAACCCGATCGTCTCAAGGAAGAATAGTCATTTGGTGGAAATACCTCCGAAAAGGACAATCTTGCTTGTGAAGAAAATTTTCAAAGCCAGAGAGGTGTTGCCCATTTACATGGAAACACCCAAGATGACGCTATACAGGGTGTACAGTCATCC
This sequence comes from Leptinotarsa lineolata, assembly GCA_015342045.1. Taxonomy (NCBI): domain Eukaryota; kingdom Metazoa; phylum Arthropoda; class Insecta; order Coleoptera; family Chrysomelidae; genus Leptinotarsa; species Leptinotarsa lineolata. The sequence continues at coordinate 7,505 of WOGR01001077.1, forward strand.
TGTGCCACGTACAGATCGGTAACCCATTGTCAATCCCGACACAGAGTTTGTGCTTAGGACAAGACTTCTGAAACAAGGGACGTTTCGGAAGTGAAGAGGACAACTTCAGTAGATATGAGGAATCACCGGCGGGCGTAAAACGCACAAACAGGGTAGCAGCGTGATATGGATTTTCTGCGGATTCGCCGGCGGGCGTTAAACGTAGGACTGTGGAGGTGGGCTACGAGAGTCACAATAAATCGCCAGCGGGCGTAAAACGCAGGACGGAAGGGGACATGGAGAAACAGGTTTTCCGACGCCAGGCGTCGGGATGCCCCCAGGAAGCGGCCATCAGGCGCTCTTGGGACGAGTGGGGTGTACTGCGCACAGGCGCGCAGCACACTTCGAACGAGCAAATAACTGGCGCTCTAACGGAAGAGTTAGGGGATGGTGGCAGGCCAGGGGGGTACCTCGAAAGCAGTAGAGCTTTGGGGGTGGCCTCATGGCGGGGTCAATTAGCTACCCAAATAGCAGCTCACAATCAGCTAGTCGCAGCGAATAACAAGCCTCACACTGCACTCAGGCAGGAGCTGGGTCCTGAAATCCCTGGGACCCAGGTCTGGGAGGCCAGGAGGCCGATGCAGTGGCAGCTAGGAGTGGTACAAGGCGGGAGCGGAGTGCCCATGCACGCTTCCCTCACCACAACCCATAGCTCAAGAGGACAAAACAACCCAAAATCCTTGTTCTTTCATAATTATGTTAACATGAAACAAGTGTACAACATTCATAAGTACATGTAATCAATGTATTTAAACAGAAATGAACGTTACAATCTAGTTGGGTAAAGTTAAGCAGGCTACAGAAATCGCTTGTAGTGGGGATGTTCGTTGCATGGAGCTGAGTACTATCAGGGTCCGCGTCATGCGGGCTCACGGATGAATACATGCATGGCGTGGGGCTGTTTGTTGCTTCTAGCAAACTTACAGGGCTAGAAGTTGCGTCCGACGGTTGGAACTCAGACATACCAATTTCGAACAAAACTTGATTGATTCGATGTTTCGCAATCATTTGCAAACGACAGTCTTCTATTTTACGAAGCTGGCAAGCTACGTTCTCCCCGAATACCTGTAAAAAAGAAATTATTGTGTTTATTCTTCTTAGGGTAAGTGTAGAGCAGTGTTATGACTGTATATTGAAAACGATTTTATAACTATAACGTCAATATTCCTATCTCACAGTGATCTCTTTCTCCGATCTTCTTCCCAAGCCGATTCATAACGCCATATGCCTCCTCAGCCATCATTTGGTTTCTTTTCCGTTTTTTTGGTTGGGCTGCTTTCGGAGCTTAGCTGCTAGGGCTTGTGCGGCGCCAACTTGTGGAGGCGGGGATGGAGTGGTTTCTGTTTCCTCATCTTCTGTTTCCCGATTTTCCCCATCTTCCTCTTCATGCTGAAAAACTTAAAATAATCCAAAAACTTAAATAATCATTTGAAATAATCCATTTGAATAAATAATTCAAAATAATCCAAGATGTCTTTTCCAGGTACCATCCACGCCTAGGGAATGGCTACACCATGCAAAAGAATATCTCCGACTCTGGAACTTTCCTCACTGCGTTGGAGCCATAGACGGCAAGCATGTAATGCTCCAAGCTCCAATACATACAAGATTTTCAGTATCGTCCTGCTAGCTTTGGTCGATGCTAATTATTGCTTCTCCTACGTGTCTGTTGGATGTCAAGGACGATTGTCGGACGGTGGAGTGTTTGCAAACAGTGCGTTGAACGAATTCTTGGAAAGCAATACAATCAATCTACCTAACACTACCCCTTTACCGGGAAGAACCCAACCCGTCCCAATTGTTATCGTCGCGGATGACGCATTTCCATTGAAACCAACCATTATGAAAACATGAGAAAGGTAGTGAAAAACGGGTGTTCAACTATCGACACTGTCCACCGACAGTGTCGACAGAAGAGTGGTGGAAAATGCGTTCGGAATTATATCAGTCGTGTTCAGGGTACTGAGAAAATCTTTGTTGCTCCAACTTGATCCTGCAAAAAAGGGTTGTGTTGGCTTGTATCCATCTACACAACTTCCTGAGACGAAGCAAGTCGTCAAACGGAACATACACCCCTTCAGGCACGTTTGATCAAGAGGACCCTTCAACAGAACAACTAATCCCTTGACAGTGGCGAATTGTTGGTTTGCCATCAGAAAATCTACTTAAATTAAAGAAAATACCGAAAAAATCATCTGACATCGGAAAACCAGTGAAAAATGAATTTTGTGCGTATCTCAACAGCCCTGAGGGTTCAGTGCCTTGGCAAAAGAAGTACTAAAAGGCCATGGGGCATATATCACTCACTACCATAAGTGAAAATCAATACGTTAATTATAATACATTTTTATGAAACAATTCTTATAGTCTTCACATCTATTTAACAATATTACACTGCATATAGTAAAAATGTATAGAAAAGTATGTCTTGTTGTATAAAACGTAGCACTGAATTTTATATATCAAGATAATTATTTGTGTTATTTTACTTACCTCGTTTCTCTCCAAGCCCACCTCGTTCGTTGATCTGGGCATGGTTCTGTCCCTCAAAAACAATAGATGTTCGTAACCAAACCACTTTACTTTTGCGTTGGTTCCAAACCCACTTTTTTGTTTCTTGCTCTCTCGTTGAAATTGTCCTATCACTTTTTTCAACTTGTTCTTAACTTCAACTTTCGTCATGCGGAGAGCTTGGCCGATTTCTGTCCAAGCATAGTTTTTTCAAGTTTCTGTCTTTGAAATCAGCATTGGTTGGGTCCCACAACACTGGGAGCTCGCGATACAGATCTATCAAATTGATCACTTGCTCCTGAGTCCATTCAGTTTCCATCATTAAAATAAATAAAACACTTCACGTCAACAAAAAAACTAAATACCAAATCGCAGCAAAATACACAAACTAACCTCACTCTGTCTCCACGTGTTTCGTCTGCTGCTGTAGTTGATGGTACTGAGGGGCGACTGGCGCGCTCTGTGTAGCAGGATGCCGGGCGAAGAGGTTGCGGGGAAGAGAGGAACCTGTTATTGACAAAAGTTAACGCACTAAAAGAAGCTATTAACTTTTGTTACTAACATTTGTTCAAAACATAACACATTTCCTTTGATCTTCACCGACTCTTGATGGATAACAGAAATCTTGTTAATAACAAGGAATTTTCTTTTAAAAACACGAGTTATTTACTTTTGTTAGTAGAAATCTTTTGGTGATTTAGTTAAGTTAATACCTTTTTGTTAAAAACTCGTGTTATTAACTTCGGTGTAAACGTGGCTTAAGGACATTTTATTTGAAACTTTTAATGTAAAACTATAAGGACATTTTCAAACTCTAATGTGAAAGTTCGAAAATGTATAGAACGAAACTGCAGTAACTTTGTTACGAATAAAAGTGGTAAAAAACATAGAAAATTTCCATTTGTCAGTTTTTATAAAATGGAGAACTTAATACATGTGTAGAAAAGGCAAACTTTATAGTTGACCCTGATAAGTTACTGCGTGAATTCAAAGTATTTTCATAGAGAAAAGTGTTCTATTTATCAGTAACTTGTCGTATTCAATAATTCTGCCTATTAAAAAATAGCTAAGAAATAATATAATAGTCATCTTAATGTATAAAGTTATCCATTATAATTTTCATATTTTTCAGATTGTGGAAGGTGAAAATACCTAAAACGGGTAGATGAAAGAGTCTAAAACTGTTCTAATTTTTGATTCAGGCCAACACACTCGTTAACATTTTTCAATATTCACGAATATGTTTCGGACCTAGATGTCTCGCCAGTAGCTATACATATTCATGTAGCTAAAACTACAGATATGCGGTTGGTTTTCATTGGAGACTCCATTCATATGTGTTGATTTCTTTATTTGGCAAACAAATATTGCCCGAATAAAACCCCATTATGGAATTTTCATTGAACAGTTTACAAAACCGCAAACAGATAAGTTCTTCATTCTCTGAGAGAAATGAGGCTGAACTATTCTCTAGATCAATAACAAACTCATTATTAGAAGTATTTGGTAGCCTGTATACAATTCCAATCACAAACACACTGTTCAATTTATTATTGCTCGTTTAGATGTGCATACAACCCTCATACCTGAATATCTATTTTTTTCTCACTGGAGTGTATCCTTCAATCTCTAATGACTCATAATTCACTGTAGAGATCTCTGATAAACACATTATCGATTATGTAATAATACATGTGCTTCAAAAATGTTTAGAATATTTGAAGGTTTGGGGCAATTTTGGAACTTGTTCGATTGATGACATAATTATTTTGTAGAAATTCATATTGATGAAGAAAATAACTTTTGTCTAATCTCAGTTTATTGACCATTTTCAAGTTCACTTGAGAGTAAACTTGAAAATGGTTGAATTAATCGAAACCGGCCGTGACAAATAACAATCTTAGTAGAAATCAAAGTTATATTCTTCATTCCATATTCATTTTTTAATCATTTGCTGATAACTTGTAGATCTGTCATTTTCATCACTAGATATTGAGTTGCTTATAAAACGCCTCTTTCCATTTTTCTATTTTGAGTTTTTCGATTTTCATTGCATTCAATAACAATAACCACTTTTTTCCAACAAATGTATTTTTCCAGATTTCATTCTGACTGGAGCAGCAGTAGGATTAGCAATAACCCAAGCTGAAGCTCTGATTGGTAATCTGCAATTTCTAGTCCGATTTTCAGCAGATATATCAAACCAACTTATGTCAGTGGAGAGAGTATATGAATACCAATTGTTGCCATCTGAACCTCAGTCAGACAAACCTATAACACCACCGGCAGAATGGCCACAGGACGGAACGATTAATATCACCAAAATGAATTTAAAATATTCAGAAAATGGACCGCTGGTACTTAAAAACGTCGATATTCACATCAAAGCAAATGAAAAAGTAAGATCAGATTCATTTTAAAAAGATTTTGTTGTTATCCTCATGATTTTTTTTGTATGTACAAGCACTGCAAGACAATCTTTATGGCGCTACGGAAACGGTACCTAAGCGAAAGTAGCGATTCAGGTTGAATTCAAATCATTGATATATTCAGAAAAGTTCATTTCATGAGAAAACTGTTCTGCAAATGAAAAAATCCTCATAAAGTGTAGTTCCTTCGAAATTAACAAAAGAGACAAAAGTGTACTCCGCCAGGAAAGTGAAATATTGAATTTGTGTTTTTTTCCAATAGAACGTTGATGTATAGTTGAAAAGAGTTAGAGACAATATGAGTAAATATGCAACATTAGCTTTGATGGCAAAAGAATCCAAAATAGAACCATCACTTGTAAAGAACGGTCTTTGAGAAAACTGGAAACATTGACGAATTGACAAGCCAAAGTTCAATCATTGAACTCCCATGCCAGACCAGTCAAAGGCTTTGAGATATCGAGAGAAACTGTCCAAGATTGTTTTTCGATTAAATTGTTTCAGATGTGGATAATATATGCAAGACGATCGCTTGTTGATCTTTGTTTCCGGAAACCATATTGATAGTCGCTTATTGATGTTGAAGCAACGTTAAAATATTCAAGAATGTGTTAGTCAATAGTTTCTCCTTTACTTCTCGATACAACTGATAATAAACAGCTAGTCTGTAGTTTTGAAAAATCTTTTTTTTGTGGGGTGTAAGTTGAATTAGCGATTTTCCAACAGAGGAAAAACCCTTTATGTGAGACAAATTGATGAGCTCACAGAACATTCGTGAAAATACGTTGGTGCATTTTCTAATTATGATAACAGGTATTTCTTCAGGACCAGACTTTGTTGATAATGAGCGCTTTCAAGATAAGAGTTTGTTTCCAATTTTCCGGTTGCTCAGTTTTTTGTTTTCGTTCATTAGTAATTCACATTTGTTGTGAGCGTTAACATACTCAATATAATTTTGGCGTCACTGTCGGTTGGCGTAATTTTTAGAGGCGATAGTCTCATTATATGAAAAGGAAAATATAAATCTATGCCTGATAGAATAACCTCAGTCACGTCAGAAGCACAAGTGGATGGATCACAGGCTTGAAACGAATTCCTAATTAGGAAAAAGATTGAACATAACCTTGGAGATCTTTCCGTTTAGCAGGTTTCTAATGCAAAAATTTGCGTGGTTTGGGTTGTTTTTCAACACTAATTGGTAACTCATCCAGAACTGAAGTTAGTTTGTGGTCGAACAACCCCACAGGATACTTCACGACGATTGTGTGAAGTTCAGAATCTGTGGTTGAGTACAGAAAATTCTCCATCACGGTCAGAAATCATTGTCGGCTCATTTATAATTTGAGGAGACCGTTGTCCATCGTAAAAGTCTCTATCTCGCGGCCTTGTTCATTCTGGATATTTGAAAATTCATGCCAGTTGAAATTGTTGAAATCGAAAAATATAGATATTTTGACGTTGGGATAAGTGATTTGTGTGAAACAGACGGTGTTTACTAGTAATGAAAATAGCGTCCTTCATAGTGTGTCACTTGGAGATATTTTATGTTGTGTTTGTTGTATTAAATCACGCGACGTGAAAATTTCAAAGTTCCTCTGTTCCCTTCCGTTGGCAAGAAACGATGAAAAGAGAAATTACATCTGGAATGGAGATAGCAGCCTTGATATGCAAAGTTGATGGGACTTGTTTTAGCACTGCCTTCGATTTCGGTGAGTGCCGATATATGAAAGCTATTTGTTCACAGACGTTGGTTGGGTTTAGTCCTTTGACTTTGCTGAAACAGATTCGAAAGTTGCTACTAGTCAATTGGTCTGTAGGCAATTGTAATTATAATGCTTTTTCTTTCTGTACTTGTAGTAGAAGTACCCTGAACTAGTGATTTTTGAATATCCTCTGCAGAAAGATGTCCTCAAATCAGTCCCTTACCCAGAGTTCCAATTCAGGAGCTATTTTATCACTAGAGTATTTCGTCCTCAAGAGCTCGTTTATTTATTTTTTTCTGTTTCATATCCACCCTTGGAGCTGAAGATGACACAGCAACGAAACATTGTCTTGAAAGTGACTTCACGTTGCCTTACCGCTGCGATACCGGGTGGGACCCGCATCTATTATTTCTTCAATAGCAAATATTGAAAAATGGTCATTTATTTCCATCTATTATGGGTGAAGTGGAAAGCTACTGAAAGGTTTTTGATCATGATTTTCACAGAGAATTAAATCACTCAGTCTGGAGTGTTTTTCAACGTATCACCTATACAAGTAGTTGATTAGATGATTACTTTTTATCATTGCTGATTAGCGGACACTGTTTTTTGTCGATTTTTTTTCATAGTTCCATCAATAATGCAGTCAATCATTTTCTGGAGCAAAATGCTGATTTAAATTTTTCAATAAGTAATCATCGATTCCAGAATTATTACTCAACGTGTTGGGTTCAATTTTTCAAGTTTATTTCAACACAATTATGATTATCGTTACAAATCATTATATTTGTTTGATTACTGAGCGACTTATAATAATTAGAATAGGAGTTATTTTAAGTTCTATCGAATTCATCAAGTGCTTTGTCCTTCTAAAAAATTATAAATTCTACATTGTTTGTGGAAACCAGGATTTTCATTTTTTCTTCATCTTGAACTCTCTTTCTGGATCCACAGTGTACTATTACATTCACATCGTAGAAAATACCATCAAATGGCGTTGGTAATTAGAGCTAATGCAAATCATTTCCAGAAATCGATGCTTCATTATTCTATATATACTGAAACATGAACTGATATGTGAGAAGTGTTTTCAACATGTACTCATGTACTGGGCGTAATAATAATATGTGATAGTGTCGAAATAGTATCAGTAAATTGAAAGGGTTATATTTACTATTGGGAGTTATTAATTTTTGTATTAATAACTCTAGTTGAAACTATTCAATTGTTTCGAATTGAAACTTCGGCTGCAACCCATAAAATTATTGTTATTTTTAACCCTCAATACTGAAAAATATATATTTTTATCATCACTACCACTTAATTTGAAACTGTCTCTGGCAAAATAGGCTCAAAGCGACTCAAAAATTCACTATTTGAACCTGGTCTGTATATGACTTTTATAGCTATTATGTTATGTCTCATTCAGCCATAACTGCTCAAAAACTTCAGAAATAAAAAATAGAAGGTGGAACTCTAACCTCTGGCGTAGAATAAATCCAAAACAAGCACGACGCGCGGTTCACCAACTGAGTTGGCATTTTCAGAAAATGGAGTGGAGTGGTGTTTGGGAAAAGGAATTTTCAGAACTATTTTTTGATAATTTTATGTTTGCAACTGAACCTTCAGTAGTATAATAATAATATCTGTCCTCCTAACTATGATAATATAAATATGGTATGATTGTTTGAATATTTGGGATGTGAACTTTCTGAAACTCAAATTTTTATGTTGGAAATGATATTCATTTTTCAATAGAATCAAAATGTGTTCACAAATTTGAATACATAAACTCATATTAACACTTTTCAATATTTCCTCCAGAATCAATTTCTTCGAAATTGTTTTACTTGAAATTTTCTAAGACGAAAGAAATAGTATTTACTATTTAATGGAAAATTAACTCTCAAATCATCATTTCAGGTTGGTGTTGTTGGTCGAACCGGAGCTGGAAAATCCTCATTGATCTCAGCTATATTTAATCTAGCAACATTCGATGGGAAAATTGAAATAGATAATATAGATACGAAAGACATTAGTTTACAACAACTTCGATCCAATATATCAATTATTCCGCAAGATCCATTTCTGTTTTCTGGAACTCTCGGATATAATATTGACCCTTTTAAAAAGTACAGTGATACTGAATTGGACAGAGCATTAGATGCAGTTAAACTGAAAGATTCATCGAACACTAGTATGTGTTTATCAAGTAGGGTGATGGATAGGGGATCAAATTATAGTGTTGGGCAGAAGCAGTTAATATGTTTAGCTAGAGCAATAGTCAGAAACAATAAAATTCTTATAATGGATGAAGCCACTGCCAATGTTGATCCAAGGTGAGATTTCTTAATGGATTTCCAGTTTTGGTGGAAGAATGCGGTACTTTGATTTTAAGTGAATGTGGGACGTGCAGATTTTTATATTAACATGGAAGTTCGAATCGACTGAAAATAGTTTTGTCGAAATATTCTAGTAATTTTTTCCTAATTGAACAAGCAAATCTAAAAAAGGATACAATTTTTCATTTATCATGTTTGGACTCATTAACACAATAATACAGGTAATCGTATGATTTTTACTATGAAGGGTTTTACAAAAACCGCGACACATGTTTCGCTATACAATAGATTCCTCAAGTTTCAATGCTTGAGGAAGCTATTATATAGCGAAACATGTGTCGCGGTTTTCGTAAAACCCTTTATAGTGAAAATCACACAATTACCTGTATTATTGTATTAATGAGTTCAAATATGGATTTCAATTAGAACATCAACTCTTAGAGAAGCAAATAACTGAGTTTGCCGTGAAAACTATTAAAAGACAACAAATGTAGCAGCTAGCTCAACCTGATTGACAGTCTCCAAGTATGTACGGTTTTCATGCCTCACTGAACTCAGTGAAGTACTTGTTTCTTCGCAATATTCTATCGCATCGCAAAAGGAAGAGCTCAGACAAAATAACAGAAGTTCACTGGCTAGTTGTACCAAACTCCACAGGAATCGAGCAGGAGAACACTTCAGAATCAACAGCGTTCGGAACGTCACTCGGTATTCTAAATGCGAAAATACGTGAAGGTGAATGGAGGTTCTGTAAATGCTATCTAATGAAAGAGAAACTCGGAGAATAGATGAGAGTCTTCGGAGATTAGACAGATTTTGAATAGGAGCGCGAATCAATTCGAAAGGGAAGAAAGGACACTGCGATCATTAGAAAGTGTGGTGAAATTACAACTCTACTTTAGAGTTCGAAATCACAACTCTACTTTGGAGTTCTAATTTGTGCTATTTACGAAAATTGTTGAATTTGAATTAGGGTAGCACTTATTCAATTAACAAGAACCCTGATATAGATGCTAAAAGTTAAAACTGGATCCTCAAGCTAGAATAAATCCAAAACAAGCACTTTTCTCAATCGCCATAAATGCGATTCGCGTCGCGAGTTTCACCAACTGAGTTGACATCTTCAGGAGATAAAGAAAACCATTTCTTCTTCATCTTCTGAAAACGCCGACATGGTTGGTAAAACGCACATTTCTGGTGATTGGTAAAATTGCTTGTTTTGGCCCTAACATTACAGACTTCACATGTAACGTATTTATTCATTGAATTAGGAGACTCTATTGTGCATAGAATACAAAGGTATAATTTCCCTAAAATTGAATGAAAGTTCAATATATTTTTTTTATATACAAGATGACAGTACTGAATTACAATCTTTGTGGAATTTTACCCGTTTACAAAAGTGTACTTATAAAGTTCAGGTCAATGGTTTCAAATATTTTCTTTGGATTTTCAATGGATCTTGAACAAAAATATATTGTCCAAGCTGCAACTATTCATCATTCAAGCATAGGAAGAGGTTGAAAATTATCGAATTTCATACAATATTTTAAGTTATTTCAAATTTCATTGCTATCTATACCATGTAGTGTGAATATTTTCAACAAAATATTTAATACAATTGTGAGCTATCTCTAAATTATCGTTCACAACATTCTACCCATATTCAAAAACAGAAGTTATGTAAGCTGGAGAGTATTTTTCACACTTCTTTCAAATCAATAGTATCATTGCAACTACGTACAATTAGTTGAAAAAATCTTTTTGACTCTCTACTCCTTGTGGAGAGATGCTATGGATGAAGAAATGGAATCTTTGTATGGAAATGAAACTTCCTGCGTCAAGAAAAGCATTTTCAAATCGTTCAATTTTTTTAGTAAAGGAGTACTGGTAAAATACATGACAACATGACCATGAACTTTTAGCTTCTGTTGTTCGTTCCGTTAACCAGCTGACGAACGTCAAATAAGCTCCAAGATTTTGGATTTCACGAATTTGTGATTTCTTTCTATGTTTTGGTTTTGAACAAAGTACTGCATATCCTTCTGTATGCTTATGTATGAAGAACATAATATGTTATCAGTTTTTTTTTGTGTTGACCATGGACTGATAGCAGGAAAACAGGAGAACACAATAAAATAGTTACTGAATTTATTTAAATTGGAAATTCAAATTACCATCGAACCCGGTGAAAGTTATTTGGGAATTAATATTGTTCGTCAAAATGACGATGAAAATCTATTAGCCACTTCAACTGACAAATGTTAGTTTGCAGGTGAAGATTCTGGAGAGCTGGATGGAAGTATTTCTTTTCGATATGCTGTTGGACATTCAATGAACCTATCTGTAGTTACAAGGGCAGATAGCACATTTGCTCTCTTAATTTCACAAGCACTAGAAAACATCAACGATGGAATGTAAAATGAATATTTAGGTATTTACTTGGCCTTGACTTTCAAATTTCAAATGCTTAGTTGAAAGTGTTCAGTGATTCGGACTTTGCAGAAAATGTGAAGACATGGAAATCTACATTCGGTGTATGCAGATTTGTAAATGAAGCAATGTGTTGAGTGAGGCGAAAGCAGCGATCTGTTTCTCTGTCAACTACTGAGTCAGAGTATATAGCTAGCAGTGAGGTATCGAAATAATTGGTGTGGTTATTGAGACTCCTGAAGGAAGTATAAGATGAAAAGTTGTCTATGCCTACATTGAACATAAACAACATAAGTGCAGGTAAATTAATGAAGAACCCAGAATTCTATCACCACATAAGAGGAAAGTATCATTTGGAAGTGATTTTTTTACGAACAGAACACAAGCAATACAGAAAAAATCTTAAGGCGCTCTTAGAGTGGTGCCTGTGCACATTGAAAAACTGGAGATTGAATCCATTTGGCAAAACGTTCTCAGGAAGTTTATTTCACATGAACGCAGTTCTTCAAATGAAAGTTCTTGAACAGTGAAGTTCGAGGTGTACTGAGTTGAACCTCAAAACGAACAGCAGCCACAGTCCGTTGCCAATTTTTGATATGTACCGCTCTTGATGAAATCAAATGTACTGAGTCACTTGAACACTTCCCGTGAAAGTATCTATAGAAGAGAGACGAATCTCCAACCTTCCTTCGATGTTCCAGACTATCAAGGTTGCAAGTGATGTTCGCGTCTCCAATCAGTCGGATGGCTCTTTTCTGAATGCAATTCAGCAGCTCAGGGCATAATTAGGAGCGGAACTCCATACATGAGAACAATACTCCAAAGAAGGTCTGATCTGAGCTTTATGAAGCATCAAAAGTTGCTGAGGTGTGTACAGTTTTCTGGTTTGAAACAGCGTTCCAAGCTTCTGAGAAGAAGCCTTTGCAATTCCAGCGACATGATTGTGCCAAGACATATTGGTGTCCATTTCAACCCCCAACAAACTTATCAAAGTAGGAGGCAGAATTGTTTGTCTTGGCATTATTATATCCGGTTCGGAAACATTCATATTTTTTGGTGAAAACAGATGCCTGGGTTTTTGTGGCATTGAATTGATTCTGATTACTCCCACCCCAATTCAAAATCACTTTTTGATCCTTACTAAGATATGCAACTTCCTTTTGCCGGTGAAGATGTACATCTGCAGCCAATGTCCTGGAATCCAAATGAAATGACGAGAAAATTATGCTGTCATCAGCGAAACAATATATTGGATTCTTGGTTTTTTCCTATAAGTCGTTGATAAACAATAAAAGAAGTGTTGGAGACAATATGGATCCCTGGAGAACACCAGCGTTGATTGTAAAAGTATTCGAGAGATATCCCATCGACGGCCACTTGTAGGAACGTTTTTTCTGGAAGTTGGAGTCATACACAGAAATGATCCGAAAAGCTATAGCATCGAAGTTTGGCCAGCAAACCCTCATGCCAGACACGGTCAAAGGCCTTAGAGATATCTAGCGCAACAGCTCTTGACTCTCCATGTTTTTCTATTCTGTTATTTCAAATATGGGTGGCCTGTTTATCTTTGTTTTCGAAAGCCATATTGATGATCGTTCAGGATGTTGAAGCTTTCCAAATATTTAAGGATATGGTGGTTTACGGCTTTCTCTATGATTTTTGATATCACTGATAGCAAAGCGACTGGTCTATAGGTATTTGGAAGATTCTTGTTGCCCTTTATGAGAATAGGCTAAAGCGATCAATATTCCAAAAGAAGGAAAAACCCCTTTCTTCTAAGACAGGTTGAAAAGTCTGCAAAATACTGGTTCATTTGCGCATTTTCTTAATATGATGACGGGCACTTCATCAGAACCAGAGGCCTTGTTGATATTTAGCTGTTTCAAAATTTGCCTAACTAGACGTTCTCGAAAGGTAATTTTCGGCATTGTGGATTATAGTGTGAGAATAGTGGGTGGTATCTTTCCCAAAAAATTTACTGTGGAGTGAGACGCAAATTGTTCAGCTAGTAGATTTGCTTTTTCCATGGCTGTTGTTGCAATTGAACCATCCGCTTTTGTTAGTGGTGGAATTGTGGATTCCGTGAAGTTTTTATTAATAGCTTTAGCTACCATCTAGAAGGATCTAGACCCGTTGAGATTAGCAAGCAGTTTATTCCTAATTCTTTTATTGTGAAGATATCTGCTTTCATTCATTTCAAGTCGCCGGTAGGCTTGATTTTTGGAGGCGACAGCTTGCTCGCAATTTTTGTTGAAAAAAGATTTGCCATTAGAAGTCCATTTCATTGAAAAATAAATATATGCATCCATGGATGGAAGAATAACTTCCGTGACTTCAGGAGC
>WOGR01001078.1:0-21293 GCA_015342045.1 Leptinotarsa lineolata
AAAGTTTCAACATTTAAATTACTTTATTCTACTTTTGTTCGATCTAGGCTGGAATATGCATCTGTTGTATGGAGTCCCTACTATCAGGTTCATATGAATCAACTAGAAGCCCTACAGAGGCGTTTCTTGAAGTATATGTCTTTTAAACTAGTGACAACCAAATTCTATGCTGGCAGAGCCGCGGGCTTTTATACGTCAAATACTTGACACCAAAATTAATAAGTTTCGAAAGGAACTCATATGAAAATCTTTCGAAGAAATATAAAAACTTCTGTGAACTTCTTTCCAAATTAAAAACAACATATGAAACTACTCAAAATTCTATGTTTTATATAAATACTTCGCTATGAATGTGCTGGGGTATATATTGGACAGACTTCAATCCTTTTGAAAGTCAGACTCACACCACATAAAAGTGATTGTGAAATATGTGTTTTACTTTGCGCTCTATCAGAACATGTTGATTCCATTGTTTTGGAATTAAAAAGTGAGTCTCATATTGGTCAGGATGTGAAGGATCATGTTCGGGTTGAAGTTGTTGTTTGCTGCGATTTGGTTCATTAGTGAATTGCGAAACCATGCTTGTTGTTGGTTTTTGTAATTGTGTAATCACTAACACAATTCAAATGTTGGCACAAATGAAATTGTACCAAATATCTTTTGGAAACATTATGGAATTGCTCAGCATAATAATGCAGATCCTTTTGTTTAGTCTTGGCCCCAGTGCAATAATAACATAAATCACCCATAAATTGTAAATATTGCCAATAGAAAAACGGCTATTGTTTTCCTAGCTTCGATTGCGTGGCCTGCTGCGTTTTTCAAAAGTATTAATAGACCGTTTTGTTGTTAATTCGAATCTGAAATGTGCTAAGCACGTATATACCAGCAGAATGCAGGTGCTCGGTCGAATATTAGATTAAATATCATCCAACAACAGGAAATCCAACGGAAATATAAATTACTTACAGGCCACGAAGAATGTTAACAATTAGGTTATAAGCGTATTAATTTGTATCTGAAAGCGAAAGGAGCGATAAAATTGTCAGGGAAGGTAGTAGTTAACGTTCAACAAGTGAAATTAAAACACAAGCTCTACAGGATTAACCTTGAGGCGTTCTAAGAGCGGTGCCTGTGCGAAAGTAGTGATTCATATTGTATTTGAATCGCTGGGATTGAATCCATTTGAAAAAACGTTCGCAGGATGTTTATTTCACATGAAAGAAGTTCCCCAAATGAAAGAGTATTCAAGCAGTGAAGTTCAAGGTGTACTGGGTTGAACCTTGAAGTTGCTTTTGTCAAGCATTGCTGAGGCAAAACATATTTTCTTGGAAATATTCTGAACTGTACATACACATCCACATAAATTGATCGATGTTGTTTTTAAATGATATTAGTTTGTAGAATCTGAATTCACATCCATAATTATCAAATGGGGACCAGCCTGGCTATGTCGATTCTTTTCATTTATTTAATTGTTCGTATGAATATTCAAAGCTTTTCACTTTACGATATCTTCTTTCAACCTATGAAGCGATAAATATTTCAAACGCCTGTTAAAACTTCGGAAAACGAACTTAATATCTGTCGTTAAATTTAGATTGACGTCCGTCAACTCTTTCATGACATATTAAAAACAGATACTTAATTTTATTGCACATATCTTTTAATTTTTTCAAATTTATGACATCGTAAAAGCCCTAGTGAGACAATAAATTGGAGTAACTCCTAGACAGGGCTATTTATGTACCACTACCTAGTCAAAATACCCTTTCTATTTATGCCTTGTAAAAAGGGCGTTACGCACAAATCCCAAAAATAGTTTCGTCGACTTTCTTTTTTCTCATCGTCTTATCGATGACTTCAGTTTAATCTCGGTGAAGATATTTTAAAGTTGGGACAGATGTATTTCCGAGAAATGGCTAGACCAAAGGTGGTGCAGAGAGGAAGAGGGAGCATTAGAACAGGGGTGGAATTAGCCATTTGGATGAAGCTACGAAGAAATGAAAGAAAAACTGGAATCAGTTAATATCAAATTTAGTCACACAACACTTTTTTATTTGGAGAAACCTCTCATATGTTATGTTGACAAATGAAAGTTATTTAAAAACGTGCAAACGTACTCAAATTTTAAATACATAATCCCTTCGAAATCATATATTTGAAATTATAATAATAATGCTAATAATCGACTCAATTTCTCATATAGATTGTAGGTACACTTCGTACTCGTGGCCACGAGCTAATAAATACTTCCACTCAACTCCAAAAATGTTGCCCTAACTTTATCAAACTCATCGAAATATTATCATCATCATACATCCTTCCATGAATGAAGGTTTCAAGTTTATATAGAAAAAAAAAAGAACACAAAATAAGTTGAGATTGACCAAAAAGATATTTTTGGCAGTTCAATTTGACTTTTGTGAACGTTAGACATTCTAATTTCAGAGATAAAGGTGTGTATAAGGTACATATCTCTAAAATTCCAATACTCCTCACGTGACATCTGTGACGTCACTTGTTCCTAAACACTTTTCGGATATGAAATTGGAATTTTGAGGTTCGATAGAATATAAATAAGGTAACATGTGTTAGTTGACAATAATTCATAGTAGTTTTTTGAATATTTCAGTTATTATTAGGAGAATTTTAGTTAGCACTTTAGTACATTATTGACTTGGATAACGTTTCAACAAAACAGAAGATACTCTCTGTTGCAAAGAAACTCATCAACTCTCAGCAAATCAGAACTGTTTGAAGGAATGAAGTCATGCAATTTGATGAGTATCCGATATCACGTGATCTGAATTGAAAGTTAAATTCCTTAGAATTGAAGGACCACTATCCAATTCATAGAGAAATTGTAATATTTTTCAGATCTAAGTGATCAGAGACATTATATCACTAAGAGATTTTTAACCTTTCACCATATCTATATTCACACACAATTTAGATGTAGTTGGAGGATTTACTTAAAAACAAAATCACTTGAGAGGCTGTGAGAAAAATCTGATAAATAAGATAGTTTTTAACAATGATTAATTTGAAATAAGTGAGAAACGTCAATGAAGGATCTTCAACATATTTGTCACTCAAAGAAGTAGCTCATAAAAAGACAAAGGTTCAAAATAGAGACAACTACTTCTACCACATTCTTCCGTCAAAGAACTCTCGAAGAGAACAAGAAGAATTAGAGCCGAGGATAACATCAGAATTTACTTTAGATGTTAATACGATGAGTAATATATCGGTGAAAACAAAACAACCTGAAGTTCTTGATTGGCCAATACATTTTAGAATCATTTCGGTGGTCTGAGGTTGAGATTGTTTATAGGGAGAAATACTGGTTCAAAAAGAAGTTCAAAGGAGTCCCCTGAATGTTGAATAAATTGTTGAAAACATTTATTTAGGGGGGGAAACGATTAACAGTGCATTGAACTGTGGAAAATCGCGCGATCTGATGAAATGAGTATTGAGAAATCAATATTCTTCAACGATCATTTGCGATAGTCGATAAGTCCAGAATCATTGAGCTATTTTATAAAACAGTGTCAAATAATTAATTTTATGCAACTCGGGTTACTTGCATTTTCCGATAACATCTTAACTCACACTTTTTTTAGTAAAAAAGCGTCTTTATGCCACGAAATCATTTCAACAGTCGTTAATGTCAATTTTATGTTTTGGTTCCGGGATAATTTCCCTAATTGCTTTCATTATGCGATATCATTAACATTCTTGAATTCTATATGGGGCCAAAAGATTTATAATTTATTGGATGTTTATGTAGTCATTTTACTATTTCGGTTTTTATAAATTTCATGTTCTTTATAGTCTATGATTTGTTTAGTATATTCTGTGAATAATGACATAGTTTTTTAGACGTTGAGGCAGCTAGTGATAGTGATTAGTAAACATGAATTTTTTTCCTTCAACACTCAAGATGGCATTTTTTATAAGTTTATCGATTCGAGCTATTTTTCAATTAGAAGTGACCAACCTTGTTATTTATGAATTTTTTATTTGTCAAACAGTTATATTTCGTTAGTTCTTAATCCACCCCTGTATTGAAAATGAAACTTTCAACCCCTGTCTGAATAGACACAGTGTTTTCGAGGCCTTGAACAATATTTGAGCCACATGGTCGATGAAATTTGACACTCAGATTTCTTTAGCTCTCACTAGAAGTATTTCGACCAAAAAAAAAACATCTTCGCTCCAGAACGAATGTAACCTCACACCATAATATTTTAATTATGTAAAGTGATCTGTGTTGATCCAAGTTTGTGACATATACAGCGATTTGTTAAATAATAAATAAATGTGTGCAGCTTTACTGAACTGATCGATTACAATCATTTTACAAATTTGATTATACATGCTGGAACTATAACAAGACTACAGGCACATTTTACGTTCCTAGCTGAGAAGTTGCAACTTTTTCATAGTATCTGATGAAAATCAAAGAATCCAGCCACTGGAGTAATTAACAAACCCCAGCGCATACCTACTGTGTGAACAGTTCAATGGGCTGGGCATTTCTATTGTTTCCACTGTTATTATAGTAATGACAAAATTTAATTAACCAGCTTTATCATCTGGTTTATTATAATTTATATTTCCCTCATATTAACAGTAACAATACAACACGAGTTTTCATTGTTATCTCAGAAAATCTACACAATTACATAATCAGCCTGCTATGTTATTAATCACATCGAAGGATCAGGGTCTCTCAACCGTAAGTTACACTTTGTTTACTGTTATGTGGAGCATTTATAAGGCAAACACGTTTCTATGATGTTTTAGCTCACACACATGTGAATTTGTACAGAAAGAACAAATAAGTTCTACACAAATCAAGACTGTCCTTGAGAATTTGAAGAAAATTTTAAATACTTTTCAATGTGTACGTATGGAGCAACTGCCTGGTGACCAGAAGCTTTCATTAGTGAACAGAGACAGCCTCTGCCTCTTCAGTGCCAACTGCAGCAGCAGCGACTATGGAATTCCTTCAAGACCTACCTTCTTTCCATAGATAGACAACATATTAACAACTGGAGGTCAGAGCATTCTGGGAACGACATCTAACTCATCTGCCTTGAATAACAGCCAAATTATACAATCATAATCCTGATTGAATACCAAGAGCAGATAGCCGTTGGTTCCCAGATGGACCAAAAACTTCTTCAGCTTCTGGTGTAGGTATATACAGTTGCACAAGTTTCGACTTCTGAGGGTTGATGTTCGTCAGCTGGTTAATGGAACGAACAAAAATTTTTTATTAGACCCAAGCCAAAAAGTCTCTTCCTTATAGAAATGCCAAGTTTTCTCTGGTTTGGATTCTTGGCCACACTGACCTCGAAGGTGATGAAGCTACCTTGCAAGGGATGGTGCTACAAACTATGAGACCATAATCTCTCATTGGCATGACCCTAGGTTTTGGATACCTGAATACTTGGACTGTCTTTTTTTAGACTACAGCAGAGATATCCACTCTCTTTGACGGTAATCAATCAGCCTAACTCCATAAGATTTTCGATTCATGAAATAGATTCATAAAATAGAAACATTCAAACTCTACCTGTACATTTGGTGAATAAACTGTTTTATTATTGTGTTTCTACTTATAATTCGAGTGACAACAAATCTGCAAGGAAAAATATATAACATTATCCTCATTAGTTTCATTATCCGCAGTATCGTGCCTCGATCTCATGGCGAGAATTTCCATTTGTACAAGAAACTCCAACCCCGGGGCTGTTTGTAAACAAATCTACCGAGTGATAAATAGTTATGAGACCATTATTCAGTGAATCACACTTTGCCCCTTCTAACCCGCTTTTACACAACCACATAACCATTAAAGAGCCATTTTCTCTCAGTTTTACGTCTGTGGCTCTCATTCCGTACCGTTTCATGCTTCTTCACGTATCCGAGGCTATTTTTCGAAAGCCACTCCAGATAAGATAGCGTGTTTTACAGAGATTCGGTCGATTTTGTTGGTGAATCGTAAGAAGTTTTTCGTTTGTTTTGAAACATGGTCTCGTTAGATCTGATATATATTATTTGACATAATCCTACTTGCGAAGACGTTGCAGAGATTTATTTCTCTTTATGCGTGGATCCATTACGAAAGATTTATTGTGTTCATCTCTCCACAGCATGTGGCATGGTTGTTCGATGGAAGCTGTGATTTTACAGCATGTGCATTTTTGCCAGAGTCAAAACATTTTTGCATGATGCATATATATATTTACCTTGAACTATGGAATTCTTCAGTAGAAATGATGAGTCGCCATTTTGTGAAATGACGGCATTGCCATAAAACTAGTCTACATTATCCCGAATGCTAACATTTATAGGCAATTTCTTTCGAATACAGTTTACCGATTTATACCGAAAGTATGGTCAGACATTCAAAAAATGTATTGACAGATACACAGACGAGGCTAAAAATGGTTCGGAAATGAAAAATCTTATTGGAATGAAACGAATCAACTAATTGTAACATTTGAATTATGAAAATCCATTGAGAAAATTGTCGAAGCATTATTAATGAATCTGATATTCAGTAGATGTATTGGCAAACTGAAAAAATTGTCAAAGCATTATTAATGAATCCGATATTCAGTAGATGTATTGGCAAACTGAAAGTCTACCACTCTGAGAATGTTCATAAACCTCACAACCGATGACAACAAAATTCCAAAAAGGCCAACTTGCACATTGAAAATGTGCTTTATTCATTGTCAAAACTTAACTTTGTCCATTTACCTGGTCAGCTCAACGTCAGAGGATGACGCCCAACGGGTCAACAGACAATTAACACAAAGCCTACCACCTATGTGCAGATTACCGAGTCTGTCATTGCTCTTTTGCAGCATTCCCCGCGGGAGTCGAATTTTCGACATTGATCTCCAGTCAAGCGACCAAAAAATTACCGACAATAACAGCAGCAGTTATCGGCAACCATCTATCACACAATACTACCAGAGGGGGTCGGGGTTACACAATACTCTTACATACGGAGAGAAGGTACAAGTTTAACTCTCCCTCCATACGAGTTCACGCATCACTTCTGGTTCTAAATGATTGAACTAACTGACGATTCAGATGGTGTTTTGCATCACAAAAGGGAAGTCACCTGAGTTCGGTATCCCCATCAAAAAGACCAATTTTTTACATCTGTCACGATTTTTCGACTATCTGGATGAATAGGGCTAAATTACAACGTATTCAGTATTGTGTTTTATGTATCTGATTGAAGAATGAGTATTATCTGAGATTGTTTTGTCGTTTTTTTCGGGACGGTTTAAAAACCATCCGTCATCGAGCTGAGTGACTTCAACGCGGTGAATGTGAGTGTTGATGAGAATTTGAATGAGATGAGATTTGGCCTTGAAATCCACTTACTTGGACAGCAATTCTTAAGTTGAGAACTAATGGTCACCTGCCAGTTGGTATTTTCACATTCATATTTACAAGCCTAATATTGCGAAAATATAAAAAAATTTTGAAGTTATACTTGAAAATTTCTACAGTTATAATGTAGAATGAATGTACATGAATTTATAGTGAGTCTAAAAGAGAATTGACTAATTGAAATTCAACAATTATGAAAAAATGAAAAACAAGGCACTCTAAAATAGATAAATCAAACTATGGGAATTTACTGTGCTTCACGAAGTATCTATCGAAAAGTGAATCAATGCATTACCACGAAAGCAGCCATATGTTCAACTATACTGAGAAAGTGTTCACCAAAGATATTTTTTTATATCTTCAAAACCTGTACAGGATAAGTTTTCGACGACAGTAAGCAAAATGTATATAGATTGACGTTTGAAGGATTTTTATAAAGATTTCTGTAGAAGCAGAAGAAATTAGTTGAAAGATTATCCTTAATTTTATGAACCTCCAGCAATGACGAGAAAATTCACATCGAGAGAAGAGTCATAATAAGAAATTATTATTATTACGTTATTTTGTTACGGGTATTTTGGAATTTTTGTTTGAATAGAGAACATTTTTGAAACAGAAATTGAAAGAAAAGGTCATTAATGAAAATCATGCATAGAAGAGGCCCGAATACAGATCCTTGTGGAACACCGTTCGCGATACATTCATTTTATGAAGTAGTGAAAGGCCAGAACACAATCGAATGAAAAGCTCTATACAAATTCAAAAGAATATCTATAGATTTTCTTTCACAATGAAATAAATAGTAGAATACAAAAAATTCTTTGAGAATAACATTGTGAATTATTTGCCTCGTAATTTGAGCTTTCAGTATTAGTTGAACTTCATCTCGACTACGCTCTAGTCAACATTTCAGTAATTCTAATTATTAAGGGGATCACTGTCGTGACACAAAGATGCGAATTTGAGACTCCGGAGTGACGTCAAAATGGCTACGGTACAAATTCCAGTCAGCAATAAATCCAATTTTTGCTTCATTCCTAAGGATTTATACCCCGTGAAGTATTGTTTTGTTGTTCCGATGTTGGCAAATACGAGTTATCAAAGAGATGGACGCATTCTGCAGGATTAGCCTCAAATATTTATTACCGGTCTTCTCCAGCCCGCTTATAAATAGCATCAGGATTAAACCCAAAGCACACTTATTTCAGAATGTGTCTTTTACTGCTGAGATCTCAATAAAAATGCGAGTAACTGCTTTATAGAAAACATTAGTGGTTTTAAAGATACTCGGGCTAAATGATTGAATTGCTTTTGGATAAGGAGTAAGGTATACGTTAAAAAGACATCATTAGCACAGTTTTTAAAACGTATATCCGAACCGCCAGATGTGTTATTCACGATATAAAAAAATAATAAAGATAGTGTAAGTGAGTTCGCTCTTCTTTTTTGTCAATTAAGTGTATCTTGTTTGAGTTAATGCCAATTCTGACAGTCATTTTTTATGACTCTTACTAAGAAACACATTCGCAAATTCTTGCGACAAAAAAACAACATACAAAACGTGATGCCATTGAGAACTTTCGGTCATTAACACTTTCGTTTCCGTTTATTTTGTTGAACTGTCTTTGGTTGATACTTTAGGTTCAAAGATTATTATATGTGATATTCGACATGTTATTGGAGCAAGATGAAGCAGTTTGTAAAGTCATTTCTAAGAGATGGAAATTACTTCGAATACTTAATATAAAAGTTTCCAGGCCTCTCAGAGGCAAAGTTGAATGAAGGTATTTTCACTGGACCAGATATTGGGCGGCTTATGACTGATCCACAATTCATCACAACCATAACGTATCCCCAAAGAAAAATGAGGATTACCTTCAAAGATGTCCTAGAGGAATTTTTGGGCAATGAAAAAGACCCTAACTATAAACAAGTAGTTACATTCTTACAGTTGTTAGTTGATATGGTAAGTGAATAAGGGTGGGCATTTGTTAATCCAAAAGCCATACCAAAAACTCCTATATAACCACATGAACCACTACAAATGATCCCTATCTATTCAAGGAAGATATTTAAAAAAACTATTATTGAAGATCTCCATTGACATACTTGAACCCAAGAATTTTTGATATTGAAATTTCAAAGAAAATTATCAGAGTGTGTCTATGATATTAATATTGTGGAATAAATTTCTTCTATCATAGCTTTACATAAAGCTAGGATTGATGTAGCAGTTTGTAAAGTCATTTATAAGAGATGAAAATTACTTCAAATACTTAATATCAAAGTTTCCATGCCTCTCAGATGCAAAGTTGAATGAAGGTAGTTTCGTTGGACCAGATATTGGGCGGCTTATGACTGATCCACAATTCATCACAACCATAACGTATCCTCAAAGAAAAAGGTAGATTGCCTTCAAAGAAGTCCTAGAGGAACTTTTATGCAATGAAAAAGACCCTAATTATAAACCAGTCATTAAAAGAATTGTTCTGAAATTGTTAGTTCCGTTAACCAGCTGACGGTTGAAAGCATTTCAAGCTTTAGGTTGCTTGATGAGTTCAAAAGTACATTTTCTTCATTTGCACCTTGTCCACTTTCCAGAAAATTTGGGAGAACAAAGTGCAGATAGTAAGGAGATGGAGAAAAGATACCAGGGAAGATGGAGCGTCTCAATGATGGCAAACTACTGTTGGAAGATTTCGAGAGACCTTCCAGATGCTTCCTACAAACAAATATGTACCAATGTATATGTATTTCAGATGAAAAAAATAACTTTTGTTATGCAATTATAAATATAAAACATTTTTTTGAGTCTTTTATCTTTTATTTTGAGACGACAACTTATGTAAAATAGACTGACATAGACTTTGACAAAATGGAATTCATTTTCAGATTCTGCATACCCAAAAACACGAAAATTACGCGAAAAAAATAGCTCTCAATATTTCTTTTTCAGACTCATACAAGATTCTTATTCAAAATTTCCCCTGTATGTTTCAGACTTCTAATTATGAATCGAGCCAAGCTGTTCTGAAAGTATTGAAGTAAAATCCTTGAGTACTTCAAACGTCCCTTTATTTATCATCATAGTTGAGCTATGAATTGAAACTTCAGTCATATTGAAAACAGTGAACTATCGCTTCGGAATCTCTTTTATTATAATTAAGAGCCTGAGAAGGAGCAAAAGACGTTCAATTTATCAATCAAATATTGCTCATTTGCATAACACTATCTGGTTTCCTCATTATCGTCTGATATAAATATGCAAATCAGCCGGGAGAAAAAACATCGAAATGTTTTTTGTTTCGGAATCTCGAATACGAATATGCAAATTAAATTTCAAGGAATCGACGACCACATCTCTTGCACGAGAAATATAGAAACTTGACGACATGAAAAAATAAACTCCGAGATATTTCATGTGTTCCGAAGATTTAACAGTAGGTGTTCCTTCCTCAAGTATGCGGGATCTGAACGAAGTTACTCAATAAGGAATGTCGAACGAATATGCAGAAGAAAACGTCGTTTCACATTAATGACGTCGACAAAAACGCTAACTGGATTAAATTCCTCGCAGCCTGTTAGAAGATGATTATTAGTTATATTTCTAATATCTATATTTATCTCTAGATGGCTGGGTTGGAAAGTTTATCATTTCAAAGCGGCCGTAAATCATACCTGGTCGAGCAGGTAAAATTTCGAAATATACTGACTTTTCATTACCTTCTGTCACTGCTTGACGAAGCTCGAGTAACATGAAGGTATACAACTTGCTTTGAAAAATCAATTCCGATTCGCCACGGTTTCCAAAATTCAATTAGCAAACTGAAATGTTACATTGTTGAGCGATGCCTGAGAAAATTCAATATTTTGTGGTTATGTTCAAGAATTTGAACACCATCCTAGTGTTAGACGAATATCTTAATTTGATCCTTATATTTTGTTAGTACAGCTTGTCAAATATAAGAAGAGGTTTGAAAATTTCTGCTCTCTCTCTCTCTCTTGTACGGTACTAGCGAAAGAAAGAGAGATCAAAAATTCTCAAACCTCTTCCTATATTTGACAATCTCTAAGTATAATAACTCAAACTTCCATTTGGTTCAAACTAGACATGGTAAATCGCTTATGTATTAAAAATACTCCACTACTTTGTGACACAATTAATTTGTATTTTAGTAATTAATTGGCTTGAGCTGTTCCTCCCATAAGCATTATGATTTAGTCAATAAATTGAACGAGAATTTCAACAAACGGCAACAGATGCGTTTGAGTTGGAATATTATTGAATTGAATTCATGTTAAAAACCTCCTGATGGAATTTGGATGATTTTGCACGGCTCAATACAACGTCATTGCCTGTTTTACATTTGGCGCCCAACGTGGGGCGCGTTGAACCACCACGATGGTGGTTGATCATCATTTGAACAACTTAACAAACCTCTTCTGACCTAATCAGTATTCTATCCTACTTTGAATTATGTTTTTTTGGTGGCGCACTTTAAGTTTTTGACATGGTTAACCTTTGGGGTAGTCACTAGCAAACTTTATGCGATATTGAAACTCAATCAGAGCCAGGACAAAGCACCTGGCAATGTTACTGTATCTAGATAATTTCTGCAATTTTTTGTTCTTTATTTATTTATTTATTTATTTATTCATTTAGTAGTAGTAGTTGTGTAATGTCAGATTCGTTTTCAGTGAGTAAGAAGTTACATTACATTTGGATATGTTGAGAGACAGATTATTATTCCGACACCATGAAGCAACACGATTTGAATTTAGGGCGAGACGTTCGCAATCATTAGAACATGTTATGTTGTGATAAAGTTTCAAGTCATCTACGTGTAGATGAAAATTGACATCAATATCAGCTCCGATATCATTGATGAATATATTGAACAGTAGGGGTCCTAGGTTTGACCCTTGTGGTACACCAGATGTGGCTACAGACTCGACAGATTTGAGGCCATCTAGTTGAACATACTGCTCACGGTTGTAAAAATACGATTTGAAGAGAGAAATTAAGTCACTGGATAACCCAAAAGTCGAAAGTTGTTGAGCAGGTCTGTCGAACGCTTTAGAAAAATCAGTGTGTCATCTACAGTCTGAGACTGACAATCAATACCCTCCGCAATACATTGAGTAATTGTTATAAGATTGGTGATAGTTGAACGTTCTTTCATAAAACCGTGTTGATTGGGGGTAATAATGTTGCTGACGTGACAGTAGATTGTATTCTCAAGAAGCACCTCAAACACTTTACACGAGTTGCATATGATAGAAATTGGACTGAAATTGTTCAACTCACTTTTATCTCCTTTTTTAAAAATAGGACAGACTTTTGACATTTTCCAAATTGATGGCACAGTTGATGTTTTCAGGCAAATATTGATTTGACTAGTTAGCGGTTCAGCAATAGATTTCCAAGATCAACATCTGAAAATAATACCAATCTATTGCTAAAATTACCGGTGGAATTGGATGTGCAGTATTGCAAACCAGCTGTCTACATCAGGTAATATCTTTTATTGTGGTATGAGCAGTGCTTCAATTTTTATAACTGAATTGTTAATTTTGGCGCTAACAAAGGGAAACTCTTGGGCAATAAACGCTATTATTATAACAAGTTTTCACCAATGTGGGAGGGGGTTCAAGTAAAAAACGCCAAATCACATGATTTGAAAAAACATTCGCTCTCAATAACATATTTCTTATGCTTTTTTCTATTCTGTTTCAAACTATGATTATGAATAGATCTAACAAACCCTAAAAATTATTATATTCAAATGATTATTTGTAGTAACCAGGTCTGAAAATATAATTCCCAATGATTTATAAGCTTGCTAATGAACTCCCCTCCAGCCTGTCTACATAAATAATAGTCAATTTCCATTTGCAAATTCAGAATTAGAAGCCACCCTGCATATATGAATCTGCCTCTTTTGAACATGAAAATATAAAAGCTGCTTTCCAATTTTCTATATAATTCCCTTAAAAGAAGACTTTGATGGTCCAAAGTTACCAAACCAACACTTTATATAAATCAGTTTCTCAATGAGAAAGTCGCCACTGAAGCAAGGAATCTCACTGTAACTCCCGCAAAAACTCCGAAGCACCTTTTCCACAACTGTTCTATGGCCACATCAAGCGCTCGCGAAGGAAAATAGAGGCGACATCGATTGCACCTTGATTTAAGTCCGACGTCCATTATAAGTTGGAGATTGGCGGTTTCGGGCTTCTCTGCTTCATCGTCCACCCTTTAGCGAGTCCGCTAACTACCCTCAGAAATGGAGCTGGTAATTGAATTGTCTTGTTGCCAAGCTGGCTCGTACAAGTGCCGAGGATGGAGTGGGAGAACGCCTCCAATTTAACTGCTCCCGTTACTTATAGAACTCGGTAATTGAATTTTACCCTTAGATATATATTTACAACTCGATAAATTTCATTTCAATACTGGTCCGGCCGTTAGCTGTCTAAGAGAGAGACAAAATCAAGCGGGTTCGGGAATTGAGCCCGAGTAGATGCTATCTAGTGTAATTTGTGAGTTTATGCGAGGTTGAGTTTTGGTCCAGAGGTTTGGGGTCAGGTAGCTTGATTTTTTAAGGAACTCACTTACGTTAGAGGTAGTTTAACTAACGATAGTTCATACCACAATGACAAGCTTTTCACGGTTTATCGTTTATGATTATCAAATAACCAACATTGAACTCGGGAAAACCACGGAGTAGGCTACATCTAGGTATTGCGATTCTAACAACAGACATAAGAAAAACGTTATTGATGATGTAGTCATAAGCAGTGAACTAGTGAACAAGTGTTCATATTGACTAGTAAATCCCAAAGACATCCAAAGAAAGAGAAACTCAAGGGCCTTTAGCCTTCTTGGATGTTCTTGACATGGAACAGACATGAGGATGGTACATTGAACCATTGGAATGTTTGCCCTTATTGATTTCCGACTCCAGCAGGCTCAATGTATGTCCTCAATTTGTAGTTAATGTTGAAAATGTGATAATTCTCCAAAAGCTGGCCCGTATAGGTGGAGTTGCCTCTCCCCTGTTGAAAACTTCTTTTATGTTAGAATAGAATTTCTTCAAGTCCTTCCTCCATTAAAATATAGGTTATATTTTAACAATATCCTATTGTATTGTCTTTTTTTAATATGACATGCTACAAACAAACATGTATTGTAATGTAGTCAAATAAATATATTCTATTCTATTCTATTCTAACTTTTGGGCATGATCTGCATGTTAGTTTGTCGACACCTGGTCGGTTATACTTGAGTATGTGTGATTTCTTGTTCACTATATGTTTTCCCGAGCTGTTACCATGTTGATATATTGTTTTTTAGTAGTCTTTTTATTTTATCTGATGTTTTTTCAGTATATGTGAGTCTTGAAGGTGCCAGTATTGTATTTGGTGTGAGGGTATACTCGGTTGATGGCTTGCTTGAAAAATTTGAGGAGAAAAAGCACTATTATTGTTCTGCTCAAAAATTCTGGTACACCCCGTACATACTTTGTATACTAATAATGAACTGTGAGACTCATTTGCTCCGGCACATCAAACTTTCCTCTTATTGTACGTTTGAATGGGAATCATTTCCTACAGAGACAAAAACCACGCAATCAAACGACTTCCACAACGAAATTATTTCTAGCAGAACGTGAAATTGGAATGATAAATCATGTTTTCCGAAGAATGGACTGTATGTTAATTTTGATTGACATTTATTACATTACCGCGATTATTCCGGTATAATTTTATATTTTGCCTTCTTCGGCCCCGCTTCTTTTGTTTGTTGTCTGCCGCTCAACAATGACTGACCGAGAATAAGTCGGTTTTTTGATATTGTTATGGGTTATTTGTTATTCATTCGGTATACGCAAGCAGTACAAAGGATATTTCTGATCAATTAGTGCTCTCTACCTGCTGATACACGAGCCCACTCACCGGATTAATGATTAGAGAGCCCCCGTCGGCCAAGCTGTGACGATACGTAATAAAAACATCTCCTCATATAAATATTAGCTTATGGCTGTCGATACATATGTTTTACCACGGTCGCTGTATAAGTGACCAACACTTTTTGAGGCGCTTTTGCACAGGATTCTATCTGTAAGAGAAGTTCTTGAATTCCCACTGAGTGAACTAGAATCTTCACTTCACTTCAAATATATTTTTTGGGGTACCCAACATGAAGAAAGGATTTGGACGATAGCATCAATAACTAGTTTCTATGACGGAATACAACTTTTGTCTGCAGAAGGCTTTGGTTCCCTGGAACTTCTCGTCTTCTTTTCCTTTACTGGAAACCAAAATATTCCTAGGTTTCATTAGATTAAAAATGTAAAACCCATCAGAGAGATTTATCTAGAGGTTAACCATCTTTTCAATAAGAGTCTTTTTTTGCTTCTACCTTAGACTAGCAGTGTACTCTGCATTAGATTGATTTGTGCAATTGGCGATGTGCATAAGTTTGTATGCAGTCCATCTAGCCTCTCTCTCCAGAAAAATATGGAGGGGAGGTAGATCTAGAAGGAACCCCATAGCCGCTGATGGTGTGGTACCGATGGGACCACAGATAGCCAGACAAGTCTGTCTCTGAAAGCCAGAGAGCTTCTCGTGAGACGTTTTCTGTGAAGCCTTCGGCCACCAGGCGATTGCTCCATAAGGGATCATTGATCTGACAGTCATCACATATATTCAATAGATTTGTTTGGGACATAAACCCCAGGTTTCACCACAAATCCTTCCAGAATGTCCATAGGGACAGTCTGGATTTGTGTAAAAACTACCCCATTTTTTAATGTCAACGTGAAGAAATTCAACCGGCCTGCATTTAAAGATCGTCCTGCAAAAATCCCAATAAACAAGTTTACATCTGTTTTTAATATTCCTGGCTTCTACAATAGTGATCACAATAGTGCAGTGCATCTCACGCATTGGAGGTGAGCTCTAATTTAAGCCTACAGTGCAGAAATCTACAGTAATCACCACCAACTATCCTAAAAATTGTTTTATATTGGTGTGCTGATAACAATAAATTTGCGTAAAATCTTCAGTACAGGCCAGAGAGTTCTAAGTGATTTTGCAGTGATTTTGAACACAACGGATCTTTCTCTTTATACCTAAACAGCTGCTCAGTCACGAATTAGGGGTGGACCCTTGTGAACAAAACACCTCCTACACCTAGCTAAGCAGCCCAGGAGCAACCAGGTCGTTAAGCAAGCGTCCACATAGAATACATTTTACAATGAAAAAGAGAGGAGATACAAAACCAGCTCCAGGTTCTTCATCGAAGCTTGCAACGAAGACAATTACCCTTGACCAGCGTCCATCCAGCTCGGCAAATTCTGGGGGTAAGCTACCCTGCAATTCTGGGAGCTAAAAGACACCGGGTTCTGGCCCGGAACAGCCAAGAGGGAGGAGCAGCCAACCCAAAACCTGCTCCCGTGTTCCGACAGCAGGCGCTGGACCCGCACCACTGTAACAAGTGCGGGCATAAAAGTGGGTCGCAGCGTGCGTTGCTGCGACATAAACAAATATGTGGTGTCAGAGACAGACATTGCATCCACTGCGGGAAATTCTACGAAACGTCCGGGGGAAGGGTTCACCCCGAACAGTACCACAATGAGTTGCAGATCCGCATTCCTGAAGAGAAAGCGTTCGTACTAAAGCGCCTGGCGGCCGTTGAGGCCACTACTCCGTCAGGCAGACCATTTATATCTTATATGGAAAATACGACCAATTCAACTTAAGATCAGATACGCCACAAGCGAGGCAACCCCTTGTATGCCACGATTCTGGCTGAAGCCAGAAGCCAGAAGCCTTAAAAGGCTTCTTTGGCGGCAGGCAGAGTAGCTCTGCTTCTGCAACTAAGGCCGATACACCTACGGATGCAGTGGATGCAGTGTCGCCTGAAGAAACGAGAGACATTAGGCAAGTTTGGATGTAACTGACAGCGATATTACAGCGGTTGGGGGAAAACCCTGTTGGAAACAACAACCTTCGCCACCCCCTTAGCATCATTGGGACTGAATGACACGACAGCCAGTGACGGCACGTCGTATCGAACTCCGTCTACAGTTGGTCCCCTGCTGGCGCCTTCGCCGTCTCCATCAACAACGAAGACACCGACAACGATACCTCCTCAGGTTGCCGGCGCTTCTAACGTGGAGTTGGCAAGCACCATGCCTCCTAAATCTAACGCTGGAGCTGAAGTGGTTCCAACTCTGCAGAAGTTGGAGTCCGAATCAAGGACGGGACCCAGATCTGCAATTACCCCCTCGCCGCCAGGAGTACAGGCAGCCAGGAGTCCCCGAATCGAGGACTCCTCCATGACGAGAGTCTCTAGTTCTGATATTTATACCTTAGCTTATTTTTACTGTTTTGCTATCACATCATTTCTGCAACCTTCAGGAGTTCAAAAGTAAACCGAAACTTTTTTATTTGACAAATCCTATTGGAGTTGAATGTCTTTTAGAAAATGAAAGATTAAAAAACCCAAATTACTCTTTCAAACTGGGTTTTCTTTTGATATCAATGATCCGACCCAAAAAATGAACATAATTGTTTGGGATAGCTTTCATATGAATTTTTCGCCAGATCTTTGATTATTTCTCTGGTATTCTTTTAGAATTGATCACTTTTCTCGATATCAGACAAATGGATTGGGAAACAAAAATTATCAAAAGTACAAATTTTTCTACGGATGCTATACAATGTGCCACTTCTCTCATCGCTTTTATACGTTCAAAACGAAAGATTTCTCACGCAGTTAGAAATATCCGCCATTACAGTGAGAAATAATTTCTCTCTGCTATCACGATAACCCAAGTCAGTTATGACCTGTTACATGTCAGATTGATATGACACGTTCTCCATGTTGACAACGCTACAACAAGTATTCACGCAAATTAACTAAAACTAAGACCTAATATTTTAATTTGAATCTTAGTTGCCATGGAAATGATATTACAGTTTGACACTTGAAAGATTTAAGTCAACAATATTCACCTTACAGTTCTTCGAATTATTTTGTGTCATGGCTGCAAGATTGAGCGTAAGATTGAAAATTGAAATTGTACGCCTTTCGGGAGATGACGTTAGAAGTGCTAGAGAGATTTGTAGAGTATTCAATGAGATACATCCAGATTTTCTTCGTATTAGCTACGGTACGGTAAATAAAATATTCAATAAAACTGGTGCAGTATCAAAAATGATGTTAAAAGTAATCCCGTACAAAGACGAAACAGGAATAACAGGAATGATCAAATCATTTTAAATTATTTCTGAAATAATCCTAATGCCAGTATAAGGAATGCCACTTTAGATTTGAATATTCCACGAGAAACTATTCGGAGATGTATCAGGGCGAAGAATATTAAATCTTTCAAGCCAAAATTTTTACACACACTTCAAGAAGGCGACGAAGCAAGACGCTTGGAATATTGTTTATGGGCCCAAGGGGAATATTTAAACAATAGAAATTTCCTAAAAAATATTTTATATACCGACGAAGCCACTTTCACTACAAATGGAGTAGTGTCATCACAGAATTGTCGCTATTGGGCAGCGGATAATCCTAACTGGGTAATAAACTGTAAAAGCCAGTATTCCCAAAAAATCAACGTCTGGTGTGGGATATTGAACGAACGAATTATTGGTCCTTTCTTTTTTGAGGAAAACATTAATGCGCAGAGGTTTCTAGAATTTTTAAACACAGAGTTTTGGGATGCTATTCACGAGATGCCAATCAATGAACGATCAAATTTAATTGTCCAGTTAGATGGGTGTTCAGTTCATTATGCCAGAGCTGTGAGGCAATGGCTTAACAAACATTTTCCAAACCGATGGATAGGCCGTGGTAGTCCGTTTATAGAGTGGCCACCCAGATCTCCAGACCTCACAGTTTTGGGCTTTTTTCTCTTGGGACTTCTCACACAAAAGGTTTACAAAAACCGCTTGAGAGATAGAAATGATCTTTGTGCAAGAATTCGACAGGTGCAGATATTAGCCCTCAAGAACTAAGGAACGTAATCAGAAACATTCGTAAGCGCTACGACACATGTATCGAAATACGTGGTGGATTGGTGGAGGCTACTAGAATATGAGTTAGAATTAATTGTTGCACTGAATCGAAACATTTCAATAATTAGTTACGTTTATTGAAATTTTTTGCTTCATTGTAAGTTGAATTGTGTGAATGTAATTCCGTTATTTTCATTAAAAATATTTACGATATTTGTTTTTTTTATCTGGCGGCACTTTATTGTTGAAATCATGAAATAATGATATATTGTGACTCAGCTGTGCGAGTTTTCGAATTTTTGAGTTGTCATAAGTTTGTTGATAATGAATATTTTTTCATGAAATTTTGGTCACACCTATTTAGAGTCACTTTGAATCCAGTGGCGTAGTGATTTTCTCAATAAAAAAATCGCTAATAAAAAATCCCGATTTTCGACTAAGAAAGAAAATCTTAGTATGCCCTGAAACTTTAATAAACATTTCAAATTTTGTCCCAAGGTAGACCTTTTAGTACTTGACACTTAAAAAAAATTATTAAAATCGATTCACAACTTTAAATTTTAGGAGGGTGTTCCCATTTAAAATGGATCACACTGTACTAGTTTGATATACCAGTAACTGATGAAGCCACCGTGAAGCGAAACGTATCCTAAATATAATTAATTTTGAAAATTCTGTAATTATCACGGATAATCTCACCAAGATATAATATTCAATGAATTTTCTGCTTGTCTATTATGGACACACTAGTTTATTTATCGAATATTCGTCAGCTTTGAGTGAATTTTCATTTAGCAGCTGTTACAATAACTTTTGGGTAAACAACTACATGATGAGTGACTTCATCGGATTTACCCCATCCATACTCGACAAATCCAACTAAGCACTATTTACAAAACAAGTCATCCAGCTTGTGACAACAACCATAAATTAACTGTTGCGGGAAGAAATATTTGACGTATTATCTGCTTCTGCATTCTTGACTCTCACTTTCGCTCTCCTCGCATGTAACACAACTGAACTGATTTCTAATCTGTTTTTACAGGCCCCAACAGCTAATTTGTCTCTTACAAATTGCTTAGTCAGTTCTACATCCTGTTAGAAATAGATCTTAATATTAGGAAAGCATGGGCGCCGAAAAGGTGAATGAAACAAGAAGCAGACTGAAGGAAAATGTACCGTTCTGACATAAGAAAAATGTGAAGGAGCAGAATTGGTTTGAACCAATAGTTGTCGAGTTTTTTCCATCAACTCATTTGGTGCGAGATCATTTCAGTGAATAGTTTGTATAAATTGATAGATGTAACCGTTACTGCATGGTAAGAGATCATCATGAGAAATGAAACTTTTCTATGTTTTTTGACACTTCTATTCGTAACTAAAGTAACTGCAGATTCATCCTATAAGGACATACTCAAACATTTACATTGAACTACAAATGATTACATTACCTCTTATACAGCGTGACTCACGGTCGATGGTAGGTTAGATGATTCTGGAAAACGCAAAGCATAATTTTTCTGAAAATTCCACCTTTCACATTTCCTTATCTATTCTATTGATCTAAGATATTTTCAGCATTGCGGCGTTGCCACTTCTATCAACTATATTTTTAAATGGAACACCTCGTATATTAATACATTTTTGGAATCGCTCTAGTATTTTATAACTTTTTTGTTGATAATGTCCTAAAACTATCTCTATCTGTTTTCGAGACAAAAAATAAATTGTTCTAAATATGGTCCAAAACATAGCCTTAATTGAATTTAAGTACATTAGTACTCTCAATTCATGAAAAGTTGATATTTTGATGATAGTTTGGACAAACT
>WOGR01001079.1:0-21289 GCA_015342045.1 Leptinotarsa lineolata
AATTGCCAAAAACGACTCTCCTCAAAAGGAAGACTCAACAAATTGTCTCTGGTCTGGATTCCTGGCCACACTGGCCTGGAAGGCAACGAGGCTGCTGACTTCCTTGCGAAGGAGGGTGCTGCAAGTAGCTTCATCGGACCAGAACCTGTTATTGGCATTGCTTTAGGCTTTGCCAAACACACATTGAACACCTGGATGACAACAAGTTTTGAAGACTTCTGGCAAAATCTTTCCGGATTGGCTCACTCCAAGGCGCTCATTCACCCTTCGAAACTTGAAAGCAAACAATTGTTGGACTTCAGTAGGGATGAACTACGATGTTTAATAGGCCTCCTTACAGGTCACTGTCGTTTGAAGCATCATATGCAGAGACTCGGATTGTCGGAAGACAGTGTTTGTCGTCTTAGTTTGGAATATGATGAAACAGCAGAGCATATACTTTGTCCTGCCTTGCCATGGACCGAATCAGGTTTTCAGAGTTTGGTAGAACGACACTATTACCATCTGACCTGAAAGATCACTCACCATACAAACTAATCGGCTTCGTCAAGGAGCTGGATTTATTTGGTCGAGTTTCACACTGGATATTCTGGACAAGCGAGTTGAGTCACCTCACGTGGATGTGATGTGAACCAAAACTGAGATCGTATGTTGAGACTTCATTAGAAATTTTTTGTGAAGTTTTTGTGAAGTCGCAGGTGTATGCCAATAAGCCACAAATCACCGCGTTCCTCAATGCCAACCTAACCCATGCCATCGGTCAAATTCAGCCTGATTTGCGCGCCAGAGTCATGGAAAATTGGACGTTCCGGATGCGCTCCACCCAGAGAAGCCGTGGCGGACATTTTAACGATGTCATATTCCACAAATAATGGCTTCGATAGGTTTATCAAACGAATAAAAAATTTCGATGATATCTTATGGACACTTTGTTTCATTTGAATTTGAATATTGAAAGCGCTAATTTTCACTGCATTACTTGATGGATGTTTATTTACTTGGTTTCACGGTCCATTTATACTGCATTAATTCTACCACTTTCAAATTATCTAAAGAAACAATTCATACGTGCCAGTCTTTCCTTACCTACATAGTAAGTTTATGGACTATCAGCTAATACAGAGAAGGGCGTTGGATTATATCCGGCAGGTGTCAGTACAGGTTTCTTCACAGAGGTAATTCCTGCATATGATTTTGGCGACACATCTACCGGAATCTACCACTTTCTCTGCCTCGTACTAATCCTCCTAGGACCCACTTTTTAGGGATTCCATGGTAATCAATTTGAGACTTCTTTCTATAGTCCTTAGTTCGGTTTATCAGTACTCCGCGGACAGTGCTTATTCGATCTACTATAAAATATATTCAGTGACACAAATTACTGAATTATGATTGCAACGCTTTCCTCTTACGGTACCATCTAGTTGTTTAACTATAATCAGAGCTTCATAAAAAGCAGTAGCAGAAAGCGATTTCCAATTCGGCGGACGAATAAGTTTTTCTGTGCTGTAAATCAACAATACCCATTTCTCAACATGTTATTCTGAATCCACATTCCATGCTTCACATCTATTGAACACGAATTTTAACTTTTGAATTAGACCAAATATTTCAAAATCAGTAGATTCTGAGTATGTCACTCAGGAGGAATCAGTTACGTGTATATAGTTTTTAAACCTATATTAAATGAATACTTTCTTAATAATTTCTTACTGTAAATTTGAGCATTGAATTTTTAGAGGTTTTTTCAAGCCGTACAGTTGTAAAATAGTAAATTACCACCAGAGTTGAAAGAACTCTCGTTATCCACTTTCCGGACGCGTATCATCAAATTTCTCGATAGAAAGTAGATTATATTTTTATTTTCAAATTCTGATCATTTTTTCCCACTCTTCATCTCCAGTTCGATCTGAGAATTATTTATTTAGCGTTTACTATGTTTATAAAGAAATATTCACCAATGTGTCTTTAACTAATCGTTGGTTTGATCTGAGATTTATTAATTTAGTGATAGCAATGTGTATATTCCTTGTAACGTAGGTGCGTTTGAAATTATTCAATGTTTTCTTGTGTTTGTTCTGATTTGTCATTTAGTAGTCTGTTTTGAGTTAGGTGGAAGAACAGATGGCAGTCTGCACCTTCCGGTGCCCATTGCCATACTGAATCTTGTCCATTTACCTTTTTTGTTCATATGTAAGAATATCACTCAAAGTTAACAAATTACCTTTATTATTATTATTATTTTATACCCTACGAACCAAACCATGTGTATCATAGATCATGTACAACTGTACTGGAAAATATATTTTACTCATACGAATATACGTTTTATGTCATATAACCTGAAATCAAAAGCGAAAAATACAACTCAAAAGCAATTTTCGTAGTTAGTGACTCTTGATCCTCTTTACTGTTCACTATCCATTTCAAACGCAGACAGCCAACATTATTCGGTAGACCATACTGATTCAACAACAGTACACATTTAATGCTACTTAATAATGGCGGTCTTTTGTTTTCAACTTAATACTCAACTCTCCAATACCTGCTTCGATATATTTTGAAAGGATTTGTGGAAGTAATCCTCCATCATGCCATGTTGTTGATACATTATCGTTCGTGTCTGGATTTATTCGCGGAAGTTGTTACCAAGACTAGCATAAAGCAATCCAGACTCTTCTACAAATACTGGTGTACAGGGTTCTCATTGTAGCACGGTTTATGAAATGTCATACTTTTTGGTGGTATTTGGGGAAAACCAGCAAAATGACTGAAGGAATCTAATAAATTGTAGTAAATATTCAAGTTGGAGTCATTTCTTTTCAATTTGAAGAATTCATAGTAGAGTATCATATAATAGAGTTTGAGAGAGACTTCAAATTCTCACAACTGTTGCGTACCCTTGACCATATCAAGATTGTTGTGACTGATTATAAGTTTTTTCTGATGGTAAAAACAATGTTTTTGCTATCTTTTTCAAACTTCTACTTACACTTGAAGTAATTGTTCAATATTGAGTGAAAGTTAATATTTATTTCAGAAATACTCGACATTTGTTTGCTTAGTCCACAATATCCACCCTGAAAATGTATTATCATGGATGTATTAATTCTATGTCAACATATGGATTGTTATGCTGGGGAAATTGTACAAATACTAATTTTGCAGAAACGTATCCTCAGAAGCATGTTCAATCTCAATCGCACTGACTCGTGTCGCTCTATATTCTCTAATGAAAAAATTTTAACTGTCATCAGTTTATATATTCTCGAGGTTGCTTGTTATGTAAAGAAACATATAAATGAATTTCCAACCTTTAAATATGTAAATAAGTATATTACTAGAAACGGGGACCAACTTAACTTACCCACAGTTCATCTAACACAAGTTCACAAAGGACCTTTTGTGACATCAATAAAAATCTATAATAACCTTTCAGTTGATATAAGAAGTGAAAATAAATTTATCGCTTTCAAAAAAGTAGTGAAAGACTATCTGGAAGACCATGCTTTTTATTAACTTGGGGAATTTATGGCAGCTAAACAGGACTCCTAAATTCAAAACAAATTTTAATCTGTTTTGTTGTTTTGTAACTTGATGTATGTATCTGTATTTTATTTTCTTTTTTTTAACTTATTGTAGGTGTACTGACAATTTCGAAACCTGTACGGGTCAAATGGAAATTAACATTATTATTATTATATAAGTGTCACAATTAGAAGTCATAGTCACTTGCTATTTCAAACCTCGATAGCGCATTACACCGATCAAGTTGAATGATTTATGGATCATCTCCTGGTAATACCAACTTGGTGAAACGTGCGTTGAGAAGAGTACTGCAGTTCTGATTGCAACATTATCCACCAATAACCAACTTATCATCAACCATGTAATGAAGAATTCATCTTCATTCCTCATCTTCGTGCTAGGCTGGTAGACTAATAGTTCATTTTGGCCTGGAAGGCAACGAGGTTGCTGACTCCCTTGCAAAGGAGGGTGCTGTAAGTAGCTTCATCGAACCAGAACCTGTCATTGGCATTGCTTTAGGCTTTGCCAAAAAAACATTGAACACCTGGATGGCAAGAAGATTCAAAGACTTCTAGCAAAATCTTTTCAGAAAAATTGGATGGTCGTGAAACCCGTGAAGTTCAGTAGTGTGTTGCAGATCTTCGATGTCTTATATACTCGTGGATACGTCTAGGCATTGTCCTGATGAGGTGGTCTATATCCTGTTGGGATATCTCATTCCATCCTACTTCCAACTCATGTCTAAGTGCTACCAAAGTCTGTGGGGGCTATTGCAAATTCAGCAGTCTGCGACCAAGAGTATCCCACATATGTTTGATCGGTGAAAGATCGGGCGA
This sequence comes from Leptinotarsa lineolata, assembly GCA_015342045.1. NCBI lineage: Eukaryota > Metazoa > Arthropoda > Insecta > Coleoptera > Chrysomelidae > Leptinotarsa > Leptinotarsa lineolata. The sequence goes on from WOGR01001079.1 coordinate 4,365, forward strand.
TCTAGGTGGCCATGTTAAGCGGTTAATGTCATGCTGATCCATGAAGTCAAGAGGCACTCAAGCCACATGCAGTCTAGCGTTGTCTTGTTGAAATATGGGGTTCTAGATGGTCTCAAGATATGGAAGGACATAAGGCTCCATTACTTCGTGAATGTAACGAAGAGCTGTCTTGTTGCCTCTAATGAAGACTGAAGGTGCCCTACTACCACATGCTATGGCACCCCATACCATTATTTCAACAGTATGGTGATCATGCCTCTCCACGTCAAACTGGTGATCTCGTCTTTCACCACGATGCCTTCTTACTCTTGTTCGCCATCGTGCATACCTAAACAATAGCGAATTTCATCGCTGAAGACTAGTCGGTTCCACTGTTGATCCCAATTTATTTTGTCCAAGCACCAGTGCAATCGGTTGCGTCGTCTGATCAGAATAGCTTCCTATACGGCTGAAATTCTACTGGCTTTTTACTGGCCTCAACGTAAATACACATGCAAAACATCATTGAAATATTTTCAATATAAATGCGTGTTTACTTTTCTTTGTCACTTAGTATATTATGCATCTTGAAAATATTCAAATATTGTAGAAATTTTGCATGTTAAAATAGACTGGCAAATTGGTTATACCAACGCCATTTGATCTTATACCAAGCTCGTGCTCGGGCTCTAAAGTTCATATAGGGAAAACGTTCAGAAATTTGAAAACAAAAATTTCAGAACATCAAAAAAGTTTTGGACTAAAAAAGACCAATTCCACCGATACTTACCACTTTTCAGAGAACAATCACGATTTCGATATGAACTACGACATATTACATAAAGAAAATGAAGGATAAAAATTGAAACGACTAGAATACCTGGTTATCAATTAACGAAAACAATTGAATTCCTTATTGAACAACCAGCCAGAAGTTAATTACTTACCATTATTTTCCATTGGACACTGTTCCAATGTTCAAATTTCACCTACTTAGTATCTCTCCTTTACACAATTATCAGACTGAAAACAAGTGAACATGCCATTTAAAGGATAACTAGAAAGTAGAAAAAATAACGCACAAGCAAATGGCCAATATTGAGATTCAATAGTATTCTGGTTTACAAAGGCAGATGCTTTCCTCAAATCACAGAAAACTACAAACTACATTTTGATTACGTTTGTTGTCTTGGGTTTTTAGGGTATCATCTGTTTTAATTGTTCCTGACGTTTCGCCGGTGCGAGTGACTGGCATCTTCAAAGGTCCATGTTGTCACTTACAATATCGGAGATACACAGTTTGATTATTGTAAAATGAAAGAGTTTCACCTATGATGGTTTTTAAAACGCTTGATGAAGCTATTGTATATGATGTTTTTACCAAACAGATGACTTGTCACTGATAAATGCCTGAAATTTCTCAATGTAATTTTAATGTGACTGGGTGAAAGAAGTGATTATTCATATTTTTTCCTAAAAAACGTATTTGACATGTTAGAAATACAGGTGATCGTGATAATATTATCATTCAAAGTAATTTAATTGCAAAAGTTTTCAATGATTTTACGTAAATTACACAAATTCTTCTCAAAATTCAGGTTTCAGTCAGTATTTCGTTCATAAATCATTGAAAGGTTTTTTATCGAGCAATAAATCTGTCCACAGCTATAAATGTGACTGTCATAAAATTTCACAGACCGCAGAAAGGAGAGAAGTGGAAGCAATTCCGCTTCCCAAATTGTCATATTATTCCAGGTGGTTTTCACTCCTCGGTAATTTTCAATTGTGTTGCCATTGTCAACCAATTTTATACGAAGCCACAATCAAAATGTACAGCTCGGGATGTCTCGAATACTCCGATTCTAAAAGGCCATAGTTCGAATAACTCTCTATAGCCTCGATTGAGCGACGAAAATTTGAATTGATTTTCGTTTCATCCAAATAAGTTCAATTTGCTAGAACAAAATCTTCACAAATAATGACCGAAATAATTTAAATCATTACATGTCTTACTCTGTGATAATGATGAAGGAAAGTACATTTTTTCGTGTTTTAAAATAATGAACAATGAATAAACTGAGTTTTTGAAAAATATTTCCATTTATCACACACCATCAAAGGAGTTTTGACAACTGACGAACTGAAAAAAATTGAAACGTTTTTGGATTCATGCGAAAAAGACTGCCCTGTCAGGGGCACTGGTATCTCTTTTTCGCATTGCTCACCATCGCTATTGGAATCACTACACTGGAAAGAGTCTGCGTTGTTATCACACTCTTTATCACTATCAGTACTCGTCCAAGGACACCACATTTCGAATAGATAACAAAAATTTCAAGTAATTATAACTGTGCCAATATCGAATTCGAACATTCAAATCGCGATCAGCTGCTGAATTAAAAATTCATGAGACGACGGACGATAACCATATTCGCTTTCACCGATTTCTATTCGTCACTATAACATAGTTTTAAATTTAATTTTATGACTCATCAGCCAATCAAAAAAACACGGTTAGTAACAAGTATTCAATACGAACCGCTAATTCTAGAGTCCACGTGGACTAGCTGGCAGGCGGTTCATTTTTCTTCATTCTTTTTTATGGCATTTGATGAAGCCGACACTTTTTAAGAGCGCGCAATATCAGTTACTGGGACTATACTTTCAGTTTCTGAGACTGAGCTGTCATTGAAAAAATGGCAGAAAGCAATCAATTAGCTTAAATTTACCAATAAGTATGTGATGAAATTGTCCGAAACTCAATGAAAATTTATAATGTGTTCACGTAACACTTTATTGCAATAGATTTTACAAAAATTTGAATTACAGCGCTGCCAAAACAGCCCGAAAAATTAACCAGGAATTTGGCAATGATACTGTTAATGAACGCCCTGTTCGACATTGGTTTGCGAAATTTCTTTCAGGAGATTCAGCCTTAAAGATGAGCCTCGAAGTGGTCGACCTACAATAATTTAGGAAGAGGATTTGAGTACCCTGGTGGAGACTGACCCATCAAAAACGGTGCGTGGGGTGGCGGGAGAACTGGGCGTCAGGTCCTATGCGGTTTTTGAGGGTTTGAAACGTATTGAAAAGGTCCAAAAGCTCGAAAAGTGGATGCCTCCCGATCTGAACGATCTACAGAAATTGTCACGTTTCGAGGTGCGTTCTTCTTTACTTCTACGCAACCAAAAGTGGATCCTCTACGACGACAGATGTTCAGGACAGTGTTTGGACACCGATGAGCACTTCCCAGGCACTTGCCAAAGGCTGAAACCCATCAAAAAAGGCGATGGTTACTGTATGATGGTGATTCACTATATTTTTCTGCAACCGGACCAAACTATCACAGCAGTCCTATTGTGAGGAAATCGATAAAATGTACCGAAAATTGCATGAGCAGCAGCTGGCATTGGTCAACAGAAGATGACCTATTCTACTTCATAACGCCCATCCGCACGTTTCACAAATGACCGTCCGGAAGTTGAATGATTTGAGCATCGTAGTTCTGCCTCAGCCACCATATTCTCCAGACCCCTCCCCAACTGACTACCATCTTTTCAAGCACTCCGATAACTCCTCACTGGCGGAAACTTTACCAATTAGGAGCAGACAACATCAGAAAACAAAGAAACTAGTCTTATGCTCTTTTATTCTTTGGATAAAAGTTTTCACCGTTTCGCCAATATAAAACTATAGGCAAGAACCACATGTTAACTCATTTACTCCTGATAGTCCACTAATGCTTTCTATTTTTTCTTGAAGTCGGAAATACCTTGTTTTCGTAATTTTTTGAAGTTGGTCATATCTTCCATGTAACCGTTGACCCTTGTTTTCAAAAGACATTTGTTTCCGATACTTCAAGTCATTAACAAATAAATCCGTAAAAACTACCACCTTGCTTCTTTTCAGTGAATATTCTGTCTTCGATGGAGTCATATGCTTCGGAATATAGTCTCCAAGTTTCTGCTCATTGTATTAAATAAGTCTAAATTGGCGCAGTCTGCATGGTGTGAATTTATTTGAAGTGGATGGTATTCACTGATTTACTTCGAATTAGACCCGATGAAAAGGATTCCTTCAGGTATTGCGACTGTCGGAAATTTGTGTGAATGAGGGAGGGAAAATCAATTCATTTGTGATGAACAGACTATAAAATGAACTTCATTTCGTTGAAATAGTCTGAGAGCTTGAATACGTTCAAGAATTGGAATTTTTCTTTGATTCCTCTGATTTTATTTTCATATTTTAATGTAACTTTTTTCTACTCCAAGTAAAATTATGTTCCATGCATCATTAGTAACTATATTTTATTAAAAATGGTAACATAGAAAAATTGATTCTTTTTAAGACACTATGATAACATAAATTGCACTTTCAATATATTCTGTTGAGTCGAGTTAAATTTCTCTTCATTTTCCCTCTATTTCCTTAATAGTCGCATAACAATATCAATGAGGTTAAAGTTTGCTAATGATAAGGGTTGCATGATGGATCCACCTTATATAATTGACAACATTCCACCTGTTCCAAAATTAGTTTCCTTCAATGTAAACTTCACTTTACTTGGGAAGGAAAAATAGAATTGATGTTAAACATCTATGACTGCATGTAAAAACGATAGCTGGAATTATAACGCATGTCATGGCAACGGGTAGCTATGCACAAGCGACTGTGCGATTATCTTAACACTGGTTCGGCGTAACGCTATCTCTCTCGCTATACTGAGCTTGGATACCTATAGTGTATACAGTTTTGTTCACAATGTTGTAGTTGAGTTCAAATTGTACTACGTCTGGAGTTTTGTGTTCGACGTTTTGGTTCTGATTTTGGAGCTATTTTCAAGAAATTGATGTGACTTGACGCCTGCTCCCGAGGTCTCGTCATGGAGTTCTCTCTGAGGTCTGCCTACTCCTTAGGTTGAACTGAGGTATCGAAGCTTGCTTGTTTTTTTTTGGTTGATAGTGTTTTTATTCATTTTTTTGGTGTTAGTAAATTACATGTAGATATTTAAAAATATGATGGAACCCTGCTTTGGGCTTATGCCTCTTCAGGGTTGAGGTATCGAAGGGTGTTCGGTGGTATTTATGTCGGCGGGTGCTACTGTAGTAGTAGAAATATGGGTGCGGGGCTTCGGGTGATTACTATCACCGGACGTCCGGGTGGGGAGTGGACATCGGGAAATTGGGGTTTCTAGGTAATTGGAAGTCTCTGACCGTCGTCACGTTTGTTCAGGCAGGAAGGTCTCTTCTCGATTTCGATGGCCTCGCGAAATATCCAAACACTAAGACCATCGCAGTGGCGATGGTCTTAGTGTTTGGAAAGTCTGAATTGTGTACTGTCTCTTGATGATGTTTGGACAGGGTTTAGGATGGGTCTGACTTTCGAACAGCAAACTGATGTTCGTATACCCTACTTGTCACACGTCTGTTGGTCTGGCCTACATATGTCCAATGGCAATCCGAACATGGAATTTCATATATACCCTGGGATTCATTGACAATTTTATATTTGGGGGAACGGGGGTGTATGGAAATTTAATTATTGGCGGTGAATATAGTCTTTATGTCCTGTTTTTTGAGAATTTGGCCAATTTCGTCAGTAACACCTTTAATATAGGAAAGGAAAGTTCAATATAGGGAAGGAAAGCTTTGTGGGGAACACTGTTGTCTTTTAGGTCTCTAGTACTGGATGGAGAAGTATGTTGACGACGGATGGATCTGTCAATTTGATAGTCTGGAGTTGGTTTGTGCTGGATAATGGTGGGGGTTTGCGTTGAGGTATCTGTTTATGTGTGTCGGTTCACTGTAGACCGTGTGATCGAAGGAGTTATATTTTGTGATGAGGGCATCTAGGAATGGAAGGGAGTATTGGTTTCAATTTCCATTGTGAACTTTATATTTGGTTGGAGGTTGTTGTGGTGATCAAAGAAATTGTGGAGAGTTTTGGAGACGTGGGGCCATATTATGAAGAAAACGTCATCTCCGTATTTGAACCAGCAAGAGGATTATCGTCGAACGTGTCAATAGTCTGGGTTTCGAAGTCTTCCATGATAAGATTTGCAAGGACTCGTGAAAGGAGAACCTATGGGGGTTCTCTACTTGTTCGTAAAAGGTACTTTGGAACAGGAAGTACTTGCTGTACATACAGTGACTGATGAGGTTGAAGGTGCCTTTGGAATGTTGCTGATACGGGGATATTTTTTCTTTTTCGTTAACCAGCTGACGAACGTCAACCCTCAGAAGTCAAAACTTGTGCGAGCAATGGATTAACGGGGCCTTACTTTTTAACGTGCGATTACCCAGCACGGTGGCCCGGCGGGTGAATATTGGTGAATAAAGACACTACTTCGAGACTCACAAGGATGAGAGTTTGTTGGATATTGAGATTTTTGAGGATTTCAATGAAGAGGAATGAATTTCGTACGTATGACAAGGACTGTTCTGCAAGGAATTGGATAGTATTTGTAGGGTGTTTAGCAAGATTTTGTGTTGGATAACCGAAAGCACTGACAATGATGGGTTGAATTAATATTGAATCATTCATTATTGGTATTTATAATTTAATATCTTTTGTAATATATGATAATAACTAGTTAAGATTCTCGAGTTTACTAATATACTGAAGCAACATTGAAATTTTTTCATGTATATTTTAATTACAAAATATTATTATCGATGTTTCACATCTGCCAGGCGTTCCATGACAGCTCACAATTTTTTTAAGCTTCACTTCATCTTCACTTTCTTGTTCATCAAAAAATCCCTTCTTCACTTTTTGTTTCAGAGGACTATCAGAAACGTCTTTCAAATATTATTATAATTTCGTGCGTGTTGTTAAAATACTGAACCATTCTATTATTCTTCCTTTCGTAATATACATGATATCAATTTGAAACTTCCCATCCTTAACATCTTCCTTTCAATACATTATATGAAAAATTGAACAGACAGGTTAATTTTATTTTGAAGGGGAACCCTTTAAATGTATTTTTTTAGACCATCATAGTTCACCCCTCCAGGTAAGGCATACGAACTGGGAAGGAGGGTCAAGTGGTACATCGTTTTGAGAAGCTCAGAATTCCTCCCTTTCCAACGATATCTTAATTTATTATTATTTGATGAACGGTTTACAAAAAATACCGTTCTGAATTTATAAAGTTTATCAAAGAAATTTTACACATCATTCTGGATACTACTCAGTGCTACTTTATTCACTAGTATAAATCAGTAGTGAGCTTATTTTATTTTCATGTTCAATAAAATGGAAATCTTCAAGGTCGAACCGCACGCCACCATAAAAAACGCGCATCTTATGGAATTTTTCTATTTTGGGGCTTATCGTGCTTTCGTTCCTTGACAGGAAGTGACTCAATCAAACTTTTATTGCTTCCGATTGTCGAATGTTCGTGGCAGTGTTGCAACGAAAAACCAATTTGGGCAAAGGGTCGGAAAAGTATTCAACGTTTCCCAATGCGATGACATTTAATTTGCGCCCATTGTATGGTTGTATGGTTGGAGGGTGTCAAAAACAGGATTTACGAAGACTGCCTTGTCTTTCGACTCTCAGGATTTCTTTTCTCATCTCGAGAGCCAGTCTTCCGAAATTGGTTAAGTGAAGTATTTATTTATTGATATTAACTGCTATTCGTCTAAATAACGATAGAACAAATATTTGGCAAAAGTGTTTGACACTAATCATATTGACTATCAAATTGAAAGTAAACCAATCATACAAAAAAGAAAAAATCATATACAGATGATGACTGTTGCAAATAATTGGATTGCTTCATATTTGAAAGACAGGAAACAAATAGTAGTCATGAATCAAAGTAAGTCACAACCGAAAACAACCAATACTGGTGTACCACAAGGATCTGTCTTAGGTCTAGTTTTTTTCATCATCTTTATGAATGACATGGCACATTTCTGTCCTAACGCTAAAGGAATATGCTGTATGCTGGTGATACAAATATACTGGTCTCAGAAACTAACAGACGGGATGTAGTAGTAAGGACGAATGTTACCGCAAATGAATTTTACAAATGGTGTCTTCATGATTTTTATGACACTTTTAACACAGCTGCTCACTGCTCAGTGCTTATTTAAGATTTAATGTATGGTATAGTGATAAAATCGTTAAATTGTCCAATAGAATGTTAAGAGTATTAATAGTTATTAGCATCTATATGATTGTATTATTTTTTTCTCTCTTCTGTATCATTGTTTTTATAATAAATACGTATTTATATTCCATCATTATTTTCTTGCACGCACTATATAATTTCAGGGAGGGATGGAAGGTAGCCTCTGACTAACCCTTTTCTTTTTATGTATAAAATGTACCTTTCATGCATAATAAACGATATTATCATTATTTTTATTAGCTATTTGATAAAAATCAATAATGAAAGCATTGACCAAGTATTAAATTTCTTGAAATTATTATGGAGCATAAGATGACATAAAAGGAACACATCGATGTGCTTTCTAATTAGGCAGCTACAAAGAATAAGTATATTTGAAAGTATTGAAACTTGTCCAGTCCATATTAACCTTGAATAATAAAGCATTTTTGAATGAAACAAAAACATTATACCGAATGGTAGCAATTTCATCGAAATAAAAAAAAATTACGCGACGTATAGTCAAGCAAGTCGGGTGACTCGGGTGCCGGCTCTGCGCTCTCATGACGAGGCTCTCGTAGAAATGTCTCGTTATTCAAGTAATAACATTGATTTCATTTGGCAATTGATATTGTGTAGTGTCAAAAGTTTTGTCCGTTTTAATAGCATGTGTTTTTTAACTGCATTTCTCAATGAATATTTATTCTACTGTGTCTTGGTGTATGCTGATCGATAGAGAATTTGTACTTTATACATTGATGCTGTATATAACTTTAACTTTCTGCAACCGGGCCAACCATCACAGCAGCTATTGTGAGGAATTCGACGAACTGTACCGAAAATTGCACTAGCAGCGGTACTGCTACGTAAGTTTCAAAATATCACAGTTCGATAAGTGAACGAATTGAGATTCAAAGTCTTGCCTAACTCACCATGCTCTCCAGGACCAGGCAAAAACGGCCTTCGTCGACTTCATCGAATCCTGAGCACACAATTTATATGCTGAAGAAATTAATTTACTTGTGTTACAATAACAAAAGTGCACTAATTCAAAAGATGCTCATTTCGATTGAATTGAATGATTATTAACTGAGATATTTTAGTTTCATTTAGACTCATGAAAACGGACGAAACTTTTGGAACGTACAGATATAAAAACGATAATAATAATAACAATTTCTCTTTAGGACAGCTGCCCGAGCAGCTGATGAACTCGGTCTAGTTTTCTACCCTGAACGAGGAGATCATAACTCTGTCACCGAGTTGGAACCCGTTCAGCAAAAGGCTCATATAAAAGGCGCAGAGATCATCTCACTTCTGCGACAACACAAGGATAAGCGAATGCATGGGGCCTTCTTCAATAAGACTGAAGACCTTGGCTCATCAAAGCGCCTGACTTTCACTTTCCTCAGGTCGAGTGGGCTGAGGCCAGAATGGTGTCTTCAACACCTTAGTCTACCACAGTCGCGTGATGGGTATTAAGGTTCCTAACACAAGGTGTAGGGCCTGCCACGAGGCGTCCGAGACCCCAATGCACTTGCTGTCATAATGTCCAGCATATGCGGATTCAACCCCTATCCATCGACATAACACCGCCCTAAGAGTGCTTTATTACCATTAACAGCACTCTTACGGTATCGACGAGACACCGGTGTTGCCCTACGCTCCGGGGGATATTGAATCCGTTGTGGGGAACGAAAAGTGCCAAATTTATTGGAACTATTCGTTCCCCACTCTCAGACTCATACAAACTAATAAGCCTGATGTAGCCCTTCTCGACCACCATATCAAGATCATATTTGTTGTGGAGTTTTCAGCTCCTGGCGAGACGAATATCGTCGGAAAAGAGGAGGGAAAACGGATTAAATATCGAGATTTTCTCTTCGAACTCCCCAGACTCTATCTAGACCACTCTATCAAGATAGTTGTTCTGATTATTAGAGTCCTTGGTAGAATGATGCCCTCACTACTCTCGAATCTTAAAATCATATAGGCTTGCCACACTAAGACAAAAATCTTATCCGGACAGATGCAGAAGGCTGTCATTTTTGGCTCACTTCGCTTGCTCAAGACACATGATTCTCGGACCCAATGATCACTCACCCCACGGTGTGAGGAGTGGTTGTTGGTTAACAATGCTGGCGCACCCTCCCGAATGTATTGGGGCTTCCGGGGATAGGGCCTGATCAGCGCATACTACGGTAAAATAATAATAATAACAATAGTAAATAATGGACTTTATTCGTCTGAAAAAGAAAGAAATACGGACACAAATGATAAAAGTAAATTAGATGAACAGGCGGATTATTATCAGCGTAAGCTGCTTTTCAAATCAACCTTACAGAAATATAACTGAAAAAAATAAAATAAATGTAATTGAAAACAATTATAGAATATAAGATAAATCAATCAACACAATGATATTTGATACCATACATTGATGATACAATACAATGATGAAACAATGATAAGAGCTTAGCAAAAATCCTCAGAGCAACATATACTAGCGAGTATTTGAGAACTTTCAGGCGTTTTTCGAATGTCATCTTCTGAAATCACTGGGCAATTCATTATATTTTGTTCTTATATCGATGATCAGCTGAGACCTAAAAATTGTCTCAGATAAGCGTACTTTCGAAAAAAAATGTCCAAACTTTGTTATTTTCCAGCAATATCAATCGAGCAACCAGCAATATATAAAACTCTGTACAGGTGGCCTAGCCTTCAATTTTTCATCGTTTTATCGCTCTCAAATTCATTCAATCTGGTGTAACTGTAGAGAGATTGGTCTCTTCTACTTCGAAATGAGTTTAGATTTTTCTCTAACTTCATCTGATGAAGCGATATTCATCTCCACAAGAAATTCTTATACGTAATTCAGTTTTTTGTTATAATACGGAATAGTTTTGATGAACAGGCGGACACAAAAAGAGAAAGGAGCCACAATGCATATAAATGCTGCTGACATATTCTTTGAAACCTCGTAAAAAGATGGGAAATTCGTGGCCGTGTTACATTATCCGGAAGCTGATTGTGTTTATCCCGAGCACGAAGGACAAAACCGCTCAAAGTGAACCATTATGTTTTCATTTTAGAAAGGCTCATTCTCGCCTTGGCAAATGGATTTGCCAAAGCTCCGGATATTTTCCGCATTCAAAGTAAGTTTCGAAAATCACCGCGAGAGAAGTCCCTAGCGGAAGCTATGGTAATACAGTGTGTTGATCTGAGGAAAAAAAAGTAATGGATGGGTATTTCTACTGAAAAAATAGATTTCGAGTTTTTTAACAATGATAATGAAAATTAATATTTTTCTTTCGACAATAAGAAGCTGTACAGGAATTATTCTAGAAGTAGGTTAATATAGAAAACATAAAACCTGAAAAATTTAGAAAAAAGTAGAATAATAATAATAAACTGATATACGATAATTGAAATCAATAGTATAGAGTGGAACATCAAGTGTGTAAAAGCCGAATGGAATAAATTCATTATTTCGGTTACTGTACATACTTACAAAAAATCCTGAAACACGTCAAATGTGAATTATAATTTGACATTCTTCACCCCTGCCTTCAATCCCCTTTGAATGATAGGTAGAACCCCAAATTTTTTAAATTGGAAATATAGGTTTGTGACATATCGTTTGGAAGGTCTCTTCATTTTCTATTCAAAACTGTTATCGCTTCCAAGTTTATCGCAACAATCAAGATGAAATTAATTATATTCATGTTTTTATCGAAATTTGATAAAATACACTCATAAAATTAAATTTAATGCAAAACGTAATGAAATGTAGAATACGGAAAAAACTATGGATGTTAACGAAGTAGATGTTCAAAATGATCATCTTGAACGTCTCGGCAACATCCTCATCTCAAATAAAACTGTCTTCTTGCATTATTTAACATATCAGGAGTGACCCACCTAATCGTAAGCGTTATTCGTTTTCCAAGTTATTCAAATCTGAAGATTTAGTTTTGTTTATATTGTTTATATTGCTCTTCACATATCTCCATAAAAAATCTAAGGATGAAAGATCAGGTGATCGCGCTGGCCATTCAATCGATCCTCGCCTCCCTATCCACCGATTGGGAAATGTTGTATCGAAGCACTGCCGGACATCAACTTGGTAAGGTGGTGGTGCCTCATCCTATTGAAACCATATCGTATTCACTGGAACTTGAGGGTTTCCTGGATCAGAATATGAATTTGCTAAACTTGGAATGACATCATTTTGAAGTAGTGCCAAATAGTTATCGCCATTCAAGTTGCCCTCAATGAAAAAGGGAACATTGATATGGTTTCCTACAATCCCTGCCCAAACATTTACCTTTTGAGGGTATTACGTGTGTTCTTCTCTCATCCAGTGAGGATTTTCTGTTGACCAGTAGCGGCAATTTTGCCAATTAGCACGACCGATAAGAGAAAAAGTACACTCATCAGAAAACATGACATCTTCTAATTGGATGATATTTTCATCCAACATGTCCATCATTTGCTCACAAAAATAAGTTCTTCTATCAGAATCGTCTTCCATGAGCTCCTGAGTAGGTATCATTTTATAGGGATGCATTTTATTTTCTTTTGATATGTTTTTTACTATTGATGTGTGGATAACATTGAATGTAGTGGATGCCTGTCTACTCGATATATGTGGGTTTTTCTCAAACTCAAGCATCACATCTAATTTGAGGTCATTATTAATTGCATTGGCAGCTGCTTTTTTCATTTGCCCCACACGACCAAACTTGCGAAACTGTTTCTCTATTCTGCTTATTGTTTCTTGAGATATGGGCGGTAAATTAGGAAATTTATCAAGAAATAGGTGAGCTACAGCTTGTCAAATATAGGAAGAGGTTTGAGAATTTCTCTAGCGAAAGAGAGAGAGAGAGAGATCAGAAATTCTCAAACCTCTCTCTATATTTGACAAGCTGTACATCCTGTTGTGTTCGGGTTTCATCCCCGTTACCAATCATTTATAAAACTGCCATTTTATGCATTTCCGTTAATCTAACTATTTGTCAGACTTGAAGTTAACGAACTTCAAACTTGAATTAAAATACTGACAACTAATGTTGTAACATACAAAACAATTTGTCAAGGAGTTTTAAACTAACGTTGCCACGGAAATTATTTACAGTTTTTTTAAAGATACCATCTAAAAAGAACATTGCTATGGTTATTGCTTACTTTTTTATTATCAATACTTCAACATGAAATAAGTTTTGAGTGTATTTTATCGAATCTTGGTAATCACTTGATTTTAATTCATTTTATTTCAATTGTTGCAATAAACTTGAAAGCGATAACATTTTTGAATACAGAATGAAGAGATCTTTCAAAGAATCTATCATAAACCTATACTTCCCATTTGGAAAATTGGGGGTATTACCTGTAATTCGACGGAGGTTGAAGGAAGGGGTAGCATTTTTCCGTTGAAGTATGTCAAATTATTATTTAAATTTGACGTATCTCGGGATTTTTTAAAATATGTAAAGTAACCGTATTCCATTTGGCTTTTACACACTGTATATTATCATTACTAAAACATACATACAATTCACACTGAGGAACATGTGGATGACTAGTCAGCATTTTTGGGTAACTAGAACATTCATTCTAAAAAATAAGTGTTTTCCTGTCATTGTTTCGAATTTGTTCAAATTCTTCTTCAGGGCTCGAAAAGGAGTTTCTTCATGTTGAAAATATAACTATAAAATCAAGAGGTGAACAAGGCCATGAAACTGAAGATTTCCACGTTTCAGACTAGAGAGGAGGCTCAAATGGTTGCACGTGCTTATCTACCATATATCCCTAGGGTCGCACGAAGAATTGGAAACCTCTTGGGGAAACATAACATTTGAACGATTTTCAAACCCACCAAGAAGATACAACAAAGCTTCAGGTCGGCCAAAGACAAAAAACAACTATCAGCAGCAGGAGTATATCGCATAGTGTGCACTTGTTAGAAGATATACATCGGAATCACTATAAGATCTATGGAAACAAGGCTAAAAGAGCATGAAAGAAACTTCAGACTAGAAGGCATTCAAACACGAAAAATTGTGACACTGAAAACCTCGGCCGCGAAAGCTTGGTATGTTTCAAATCGATTTCGATGGTTGATTCGTCCAAAATACAATATCCAAAGTTTAAATATACCTGAAAACAAGCACCATTTTACTTTTATACAAAGCTGAAATGATTGAAACTTTGGTCACTAGGTACAGGCGAGTAATTTCTGTGAATATGGCAGCAATTGGCATCCAATTGAACATTCCATTTCGATTAGCTCGTTTGAATGAAGGGAGTTTGTGTACCTTTGTTATCGCAGTGACAGTTTTAGAAACTATCTACTGTTTAATTGTCTGTCTGCAGTGTTTATCGTTTCCATTGAATTCATAAAGCCAAATCCAATGTAGTTTATTTTAGTAAACGGGGATTCACAATGAATTATCTGTAATGCCACTGTTCCAAACCGCATGATGCTGAGGTTAAATGCGGTCACACACGTGAGTTAATATACTGGGTAAAACGTTGTTACTGTTAATACGTATCAATAATGAACATTAATAGGAGAATTTTATTGGCAATAACTAGCCAAGAAAAAAGTTCCTTTCCACCATCTTAGTTGAATGAAAAGTCTACTTTATTCACTAGCTGATATTCCCAAAATAATTTCCAAAATGTAGAGAAGAAACATCATGAGAGTCACGGCAAGTCACAATTTCATAAAACTTCTTCCACTAAGCCGGTTTGGTGGAAACAGTTCAGAACAATCATGTACAGGAGCTGTATAGTACTGTGGAGCCTCATCATTTTAAAAAAATATGCCCTTCTCCAAGGATTGGGTCATCGTTTTCAACAATCTCATTATTTAATGTCTATATTTTTCGGGTTTGTGGGCCATCGATTTTCGGAATTTCTTCCTGACGTTTCGCTGGCGCGAGTGGCTATCTTCTTCAGAGGTTTATACAATAATAATGATAAAGACTTTTTGTCAGAAGAATGAATGTTATCGACAAAGCGTGTGTAAATAAGAAAGAAAAATATATACAAGCATATACGAAGTATGTAGGATTAAAATATTTAAAATTATTTACACGTACATATACACATACATATGAAAATATGCTAAAAACATGTGGTTACCACAATTAACAAAATGACCATTTGTGTAAAATATGGTAGTAAGAAATAGAAATATGAAATTTGAGAGAAAAATTACACAAAACGTAAAAATAGTGTAAGTTATTGCAGATGCTAAATGGAACTCATAATTTAGTTTCACACTAACATTAACTTATATGGGGTACGATATATTCCAGAATATATTCCAGAAGTTATCATCATGAAATTCGTCCAAACTATAATAGGGTCTATCAGAGACTTAAACTTTTATTGCTTTTTTAAACTCTGAGGGACTTTCGCGCAACCACCAAATTCAGGAAAGTATGACTTGTGTTGATGTGATGATGGCAAGCCTCAGATATGAAAGTAAATATTGTGGTTAGCCTTGAACTTATTAGTATCATAATATGCATTTTCTATATCAATTATTCGATGTGTTAAAATTCTTGATCTTGAAATCAGCCATAATTTCAGCTTCTTCTTGAACAGAGGTAATGAGTTTAGTTGTTTCAATCCAATTGGCAGATCGTTATATATCTTCGGCCCAAGAAACATGCTAGTTAGCTATAGCTAGTTGGCTATAGTTTCATTCACACGTGGAACCAACATGGTGAACATTTTCGATCTAGTGGAGTAGGAGTAATCTAGAAATGTTTTGCTCCGGTTTTTTTGGTGAAGAGCTAATGTCAAGTGGAATATTTGTTTCACATTTGAGATGTTGCCAAGCTTGTAAAGGTCATCTGATGGGCAGGTGATTGGTTTTCTGAATATTATTTTCAAAATTAATTTTTGAATTATTTCAACATTCTACACAATATCATTATATACACCTCTCCACGCTGTTATCCCATATCTCAGTTGGGAATCCACTTGTGGAAAATACAGCATCAAAAGATATTTTTCTTCCAGAATGTTCTTTAAGTATTTGAGTCTAGACAATAGGCTTCTTATTTTTTGTACTAATTTCCTAATGTATAGGTTCCATTTTAGATGAGTGTCTATCATTACACCGAGGCACTATATATCTGTAGCTTGCGTGATTTTTACGATGTGGTTTTCACATCTGATTTCAAGGGGCTAGAAACTGGGTAATTTTTTTTATTCACTGAAAAGGCTGGAAATTTTGTTTCAGAATAATTTATAGTCAATAGTTTGAAATTGAGTCAGTCAATGATTGTTTTAAAGTCATTTTGTGATTTAGTGATGAGGGAGTTCCAACTTTCAGCTTCGTAAAATACTGCTGTGTCGTCTGCATAGCTTATAATTATAATTGTTCCTTTAGTGTGGATATTGAACAGGTTATTGAGATATAATACTGAAAAAAGAACTGGATCGTAAATACATATTTTGTGCTACACGACCGCGAGCGAGTTCACTTTAAAAAATCAGTGCCGTAGATTCAGTAAGTTAGATTAGGTTAGATCAGAAGTAAGTGGGTCTATTCGACCCTCCACCACAACCCACGAGGGCTTATTGTGGCTCACACCTATTCAAACTCGAGCAAATAAATCCAGCTTCTTGACGAAGCCAATTATATTGTATGGTGAGTGATCTTTCAGGTCGTATGGCAAGAGTGTGATTCTACCAAACTCTGAGAACCTGATTCGGTATACGGTGGGGCAGGCACAAAGAATGTGCTCTGCTGTTTTATTCATCATATTCCAAACAGAGGCGACACACACTGTCTTCTGAC
>WOGR01001080.1:0-21284 GCA_015342045.1 Leptinotarsa lineolata
AATAGTCCGGGAGGTAGCATTACAAATAAAAAAGTCATAGTAAGCCGGCTGATATTAAAGTTCATGCAGACTTTGACAATAGGCTGTATTATTGTTTACAAAACAACGGAACACACTTTGACATTTTTAATAAATTTCTAGTTCAACAAAAACCTCATTATATATTCCATTCAAGCCAAATTTTCACAATTATTGCTTCATCTTGTATAATTATTATTTATACCATTGGATAGCATTTTTTATAGTCTTTTCAATGATGTATCACAAGTAGGGGTTTGCAAGTTAAACTTTTTGAGTTTTGGTGGGTGGGGCCTCGGGGTTTGATGGGGGTGAGTTCTCTTTCAAGTCACTTTAATTCCCCCTTACTATCCTAGAAACGGTTTCAAGCATTTTTCGATGTCAGCTTTCGTTCGTGAGATGTCGCCCATTGTAAGTTTTAAAATTGACACACTGTAAAACGTACCTACATACAAAATTTCAGCTTCAGACGAACAATGATGAAAGGGTAACTTGAATTGAATAGAATTTACTGTAATGGTTATGATACAGTAGACAAGCATTTCCACTTTCTTTGTCTAACCTAGGTATCTATTTTTGACTCTTAGCATAAAAAACGGACTGTGGTTTCGTCACATTCTATATGCAATATATCTCTACCAATATGAGTCAGTTGATGTTAGGCTATTAGCACTTGTTAAAAATACATAAGGAACAAGGTCTTCTGTTCTCTATTTTCCCAGAGAATCTAAGGTTTTGTATAGTGAAATACTTGATCTCTACGTTTTATTCCATTCATGACATGTTCTGTTGTTGCAGTTTTATGGACTTATAATTCTTGCCATGTATCACATAATCATTTATCCTTTCATAGAGTGAAATATTTGATATCCTCAGTGTATGTCCAATCTATTCTCTTACCAGAATATTTGATGAAAATCCACATATTTGTTTCAAAATAAAAATCACTGAATACGAGACCTGCGGCATGGTAGCCCTTCTCCTCAGAGAGCCGTTGTCAGTAAATGTGTTATTATGCCATCTCTGATATTTTTTTGGCTTTTCAGGTTGATGGAGAAACAGGAGAAAAATTAACTGCAAGTTTACTCTTCAAGAGGGCAGTGCGTTTAGCAGGATGGTTGCAGAAGCAGGGTATATCCATTGGAGACAAAATTTCAATAAATAGCAAAAATAGATTGGAGTTTTGTATTGTTCCTGTAGCAACATTATTTGCAGGGGCTACTTTTGCACCTTTAAATCCTGACTACACGCCAGGTATAAATCTGAGAGTTTAGTATTATACGAATGGTTGTTTCCATTTATAGTAAACTTTTGTCAATTTTCTTGAATGTGTATCAAATTGCAGTATATTACACATGATGCTAGAGTTAATACATTGAACTTTATGAACCAATTCTGATAGCTGTCCATTTGAATTATTCCAGATAAAGCTCTGATTGCTCGTTTTTTAATTGTAAATATTCCCTGCAAGTGGCCGTCGATGGATATCTATCCAATACTTTTACCATCAACACTGGTGTTCCCCAGGGATCCAATCAACACTGTTTTTATTATATATCAACGACTTACTGGAAAAAACAAGAATCCAATATATTGCTTTGCTGACGACATTACACTTGTCGCGTCATTCCATTTGGATTCCAGAACATCGGCTGCGGATGCAGGAGGTTGCATATCTTAAAGAGGATCTACAAGTGATTTCTAATGGGAGTGAAAGTAATTAGGTTCAATTCAATGCCACAAAATCCCAGACATCGGTTTTCTCCAAAAAGATGAATGTCTCCGAACCGGATATAATAATGTCAGGACAGACAATTTCGTTTTTTGCTTCGATAAGTTTTTTGGGGGTTAAAATGGACACCAATATGCAATTTTTGATGCTTTAAAGCTCAGATTAGACTTTCTTTGGAGTATTGTTCTTATGTATGGAGCTACGCTCCTAAGCATACCCTGAAGCTGCTGGATTTCATCCAGAAAAGAGCCATCCGCCTAATTGGAGACGCGAACATCACTTGCAACCTTGGTAGTCTGGAACATGAAGGAAGGTTGGAGATTTGTCTCTCGTCTATAGACACTTTCACAAGTGTTCAAGTGACTTGGCACATTTAATTCCTCCAAGAGCGGTACATATAAAAATTCGCGACGGACTGTGGCTGTTCATCGTTTTGAGGTTCAACTCAGTACACCTCGAACTTCAGTGTTTAGGAACTCTTTCATTTGTAGAACTGCGTTTATGTGGAATAAACTTCCTGGGAACGTTTTTCCAAATAGATTCAATCTCCAGCGATTCAAATCCAACGTGGATCGCTACTTTCGCACAGGCACTGCTCTTAGATTGGGTCAAGTATTTTTCTGTAGTGCTTGCGTTTTGTCCTTTAAAAAAAGAAAAATGAGCAGCTTCATTCCCAACTTCATTTTTTATATGCCTGATTGCATAGATCTTGCATGATAGATTTTTGCTAGTTTGTCAATATGGGGTTTCCAAGTTAACTTTGAATCAATAGTTATACCAAGAAATTTCACATTATCTGAAGGATTATGATACAACGGAAACATAACTGTTTAGGTCTTGCTTTTATTCACACATAGGCTATTCACATTGAACCAGTCCCGTAGCTTCCTGAATAACTCGCTTTTCTAAATATTCTTTAAACGACAAGGTACAAAGTTGTCTATAAATAAAAAAAAAGACAGTAATTTTTTTTTAACAAGTTTACAAGGTACATTACAACATATATTCAAATTAAGTGTAGTGGTTCGGCAAGCATATTCCTTGCGTCAAAAGTGTGTCTACGAGTATGTTGTAAATATTCTGTAGTGAAATAAAAGTTTTTTAATATTTCTTTATAACTTGTTTGAAACAAAGCATTCATATTTTTAATATTTCAATGTTTTTTCCAAATAGCCAAGGAAGTGTCATCGGCAAATAGCATTGTGAACATTGTCATTGAATTTGGTAGGTCATTGATATAAATCACCAAGCACACTACCTTGCGGAACACCATTATAGATCTTTTGTAAGGTACTGACTTCTTCATTATATAATACACATTGCTTTCTCTCATTTAGAAATGATGCTAGCAGATTGTGTGCTATGCCTACAAAGCCATAGTATCTCAGTTTTTATAATAAATTGTCAGTAGAGACGCAGTCGAACACCTTGCTCAGATCGAGCAATATGCGAAGTGTATTATAATTCTTTGTTGTCAAAACCTTCAGTTATGAAGTCGACTAATTAGAGCACTGCTTTCGATGTACTCCTTCCTTTCCTGAAGTCATACTGCCTGTCTGTCGAGATATTTGTGTACTCTAAACAATTTATCATTCTTATTGCCATTATTTTTTCTACAATTTGCGCAATGACTGGAAGTAGTGCAGTTGGTCTGTAGTTGGAAGGAAGATTGATGTCACCATTTTTAAAGTCCGGAATTATCTTTGCAATTTGCAGTTTTGATGGAAATACACCAGAGTTCAGAATCAAGTTTAATAATACATGTAATTGGTCGTAGTAGCGCACATAGATTTTCTTTATACATGACCACTGAGTGATTGTAAATATGCTGTTATTCAACAAAAGTTTTGTATCTGTATGACTCCTTCAACGATTTTGAGGGGTACCGATGTCAGATTTATGGGGCGAAGATCACTTAGGCTATTTATTTTGTAGGTATGGGTTTGACAACTGATGTCTTCCACTGCTGGGGAACACAGCCTGTCTCAAATGATGAGTTGATTATATGTGAGAGGAGCAAAAGGCAATGCTCAATTGACACTTGGAGCATTTAACCAAATATTTTGTCAGGGTTTTCAGTGTGGGGCTTCTGTTGAGAATTAGTTATTTTACCAAAGCTGGACTCATTGAAATAAACTCTAAAGATGCTGAAGAAAAATGATTTTGGTAGAAGCTTTCAATGTAGTTGTATTGGCCAGGTACTGAGTTAATAAAATTATCATTGATGATATTGGCATCTTCTATGTCAAGGTCCAGGGCCAGAAATGTGGATTTGTTTTTATTGCCAATATTCCAGTTGAGTTGGGTCCACATGGCTTTAATATTCTGACGGTGGAGGTTTACCATATAATGAAAGTAGGACTTCTTTTCAGATTGGAGGGACATGTTGAAGGTATTACGCAAAGAACAGTAGTAATACCTGTGAGCTTCGAGTAGTTATGTTGAATTTTCTCTAGGCGTTAATGTACAGTTTCCTCAAAATTCGGAGGGTATCGATGAACCATGGTTGAGAGGTTTTACTGGTTGAATTAGAGATAATTTTCAACAATTAATAACTTTTGATGTATCAAGTCTCCTTCATTGAAAATAAAACAGTTCCATTGTTTATCCACGGCCATTTGTAGAAACCACATTATTTATTTCTTTTTCCACTTCTTCACAGGAAGTAATGTAATATATGGTTTACTTGTAAACATGATCAATTGTTTCAACCTCATAAATGACCAGTTATCAACTATCTTTAGAAATCTTGGTTCCTCTAATATATACATTTCTCTACTATTTTGTTATATGCTGCTTGCCTATGAATGGAAACTTGTGAACGCTGTTTACTGAAAACTCTTAATCAGTCTTGGCTTGTTCAAGAAATTTCCATATCTGTATGTCATTTCATTCAACTCTTTTGATTGATATTGTAATATTCCAGGTGAACTGAAACATGTGCTCAGCCTTTCCCAACCGAAAATTATTTTTTGCTCCAGTGAAACAGTTGATAAAATAATTTCCATACTTCCTGAACATCCTTATGTGAAACATGTGATATTGTTTGAAGGGTCACATCCTAGTTATAAAAATGTTGTGAATTACCAAGATATAATAAGGGGTGCTGAATTTGACGAAATTGATGACGACTACAAAGCTGTCCCACTTGATACAAAAGAAGCTGTTGCTACCATTTTATGTTCTTCAGGCACTACCGGGTTGCCTAAGGGTGTTATGTGTACCCATGACAACATGACAACCTATGTAGATATTTTGAGGTGAGTTGTGAAAATCAATCAGTTACATATAAGGAAATTCGAGACTGTGAATATTCAAATGCTGATTTTGAAATGTAAGACTGAAAATTCGTCAATGGGGGTTTCACTCTTAATTTTGTCCCTTCAATTCATTTACCCAGTCCATGAGGTAAGGCGGTAAGTGAATGAAACAGATGGATAAAATTAATACATCTATTTAAAATAAAAACAGCACAACCGTACTCACTGTAAATTGTCATGCTAACTTCAATTGTTGAAAAAATTCCAAAAAAAATTTTTTTTTCAGTTGATATTGTTGGAATGAATTGAGTTGAAAAAAATTGACATTGAAAGACTTATTATATGTAACATTGTAGTAATTTTTAGGAATTCTCTTAATCACATGGCAACAAATGATGATCCTAATGATGGTATGATGGGACTCATACCTTTCTTCCATTCTTTTGGATTTATGTTGATGTTTTTAAACTTGCTACGTGGCAAAACGATGGTGGTATTATCAAAATTCAAGCCAAAAACGTTTCTTGAAGCTATAGTAAAGTATAAAGTGAGTTGTTCAAGAAAATATCTCGCGAATCTTTCTAAATGAATTCAATTACAGGTGACTAGACTAATAGTTCCTCCCCCAGTATTGTTATTTTTGCTGAAAGGTAAAATGGTAAAAAATTATGATTTATCTTGTATCAAAGAAATAAGAAGTGGAGCAGCACCAATGGGCAAAGAAATGGAAAAAGAACTGAAAGAAAGGTAATTAATTCAGTAAAATATGTTACATGGTCTGCTTCATGAAAAATTTTGATATTGCTTTCATATCATTTAATATTTTTATATAACCTGTGAATATCAGAAGAATAACACAAAATGAAATGCTATCAATTTCAACAGTGCTAACATAGGGAAGGGTAAAATATCTCCATTGACAAAAATTTAATTTTTGAAATGTCATTTGAATATGTAATTTTCAGCCCCTCCACTCTTGAGGTGTGACCTCTGCTTTAAAGATTTAAATGAAAAAGTATCTCTTGTGATCACATGATACATTTTTATACTGCATATTGGCGTAAGAAAATCTTTTAACCCTCCTGGAGTTAAAGAGTACAGTTTAAATACTTCTTCATAAGTATAAATTTCATTATACTAACTGCAGTTGGTAGAAGAACTGTCTGAGGCAATAATTAGAAATATAAAACAACATATTGTTTGAAAGGTATTGTTTATAAACAAAATTTCCTTTACTTGGTGCTTCAAAATTCTCATTGGATGATGGAAGCCCATACACAACATTCATAAACATTCAAATGTGTAGTCTAGTATAGAGGGTTCTAGAATTATTAGGCTGTACTTCTTCAATGAAACACTGATGGCAATTAGTACCATTATTTCCTACTTCAGCGATATTTGTGAATTTTTGTGACATCATTTTCTACGGAGATATTTGATCAATTAGAAAGAACAAAATCCATGCTGGTAGGCCGTGGTCGAAAGGAACTTGTAATATCCATGAGAATGCATTACTCCTGATTGGGCCACTCTTGTGCTAGGCTCATAGGTATGCTCCTGGTGGGAAGAGGAATGTTGTTGTATTCTAGCCCTCTTTTGACCTTTTTGAGTACTGGATACCACATTCAAATGACTCATATACCTTTTTCTATTCTATTGAGATTATAGGTCACAATGGCTTTCCTATCAAATCATGTATTGTAATGCTTTGTAAAAGATAGGACAGCAGTTTCTGTTTCTGCTGGAACATGTACTGTTATTAGGGATTTCTCCAGTTACATAAGTGTCAGGTATGCTTGTTTCCTGGTGTTGATACTGCTTTTGGAAGTTTCGATGTACTTTGAGTTACAGGAATAGGGAATTCTCGCCGGTGACAGAAGCTCCCTTTGGCCTTGGCCAAAAGGATAGTGTTTTGAAGGTGATCAGTTGGCTTGTGAATAATCATAATATAACTTTCAAACAGTTTTCCAATGCGATCTGTGACTTTGTTTATGTAAGGCAAATAGAGTGTTCCTACTGCCTGACACAAACGGCTGGTTTGTAATCAAAGGTGGAATTTTTCTTGTAGAATGTAGGACATGTTTTATTTCTTGTGTTGTAAACCCACAAATCCTAGTGACACCAGATTGAGATATCAATAAAATGAGTAGGCTTGAGATAAACTGTGTGACATAGTTTTTCTGTGAATATATCCAGAAATAATATATTTTCTTCGTTTTCCTTTTTCATGGTGAACTGAATGCGAGGTTGAATGGAGTTATTGTGGAGTAGAAACCGTTCTGATATTTGTTCTCTGTAGCTCCAAATGAAAGTATTACCAACGTAGTGATACCAACAGATTGGTTTCAATAGAGTGGTGCTGAGAGCTTTTTTCTCGAAAACTCCCGCGTAGAAATTTGCTATCACAAGACTAAGAGAGCTTCTCATGGCGACTCCATCGATCTGTTCGTAGAAACAGTGGACTTGAAGACCGCTTTGTTTGAATTTGTACAAAAAGAAATCGAAAAGGGACATACAGTAGTATGTAGGTCGTTTCTCTCCGAACGAAAAATTATGGTTAGAATAACTACACCTCGGAAGAGTATAACTTTAATATTGGAGCAACACAAAGATCCATATTGGTAGCAGCAATATTCTTACTATTCATCAACGATCTAAATCTACCAGGGACAACAATAAAATTTGCTGACGATACATCAGCAGCAATATCCGCCATAACGAAGAAGAGACCATAATGAATGACCATCTAAGTATACTTAATTATCTGACTTATCAACTGTCAATAACTTGTCCTGAAGACTAATAAATGAATTTTGAATAGGTATTCTGGTCAGCTTCAATGTTGTTTCTGTCTACCACAGGGAGCAAGCATTAAAACAGTTTGTACGACACATCAACTCCATTCAACCTTGCCTCCAGTTTACCATGGAAAAGGAAAACGAAAGAAAGATAGCATTTTTGGATGTACTGGTTAACAGAAAAACTGACAGAAAACTAGTTCACACACTTTATCGCAAGCCTACTCTTACTGAACTCCCCAGTCAGTCATTGCTGAGACTTAGGGATATTACCTACATCTTCGCAGTCGTATCATACACCACTGAAGACGCCTGCCGCAGTAGCAGACGAAATGCCTGTTACTACAAAATCTTTTCGATCACAGCTTACCAGCCCACACTTTGTTTTTTCTAATCGTGACTACTGCCGTGAAAGCCTATTTTTTTAAATATTTAATCATTCCAACACATTTGGCAACCCTATATAGTCTGTAAGAAATTAATATCTTCAAAGTTCAACAAAAAATATATATCGTGTCAATCTAATAATAGCTAGCAACTAACTGTTTTTAAAGGTTCAAGGTTGGACATGTTTCTCAAAGCTATGGAATGACAGAAACGACTCTAGGTGTATTAGTGACTCCTCCAGAAAAAAGTAAGATTGGTTCATGTGGAAAAGTTGTAGCTGGAATGATGGCTAAGGTGATTTAATTTTCTCTTTACTATGTTCAACTCATTTCTACTCATTTAGGTAATAGATGAAAATGGTAATCCACTCGGACCATATAAAGAGGGAGAAGTATGTTTCAAGGGCCCCCTTATTATGAAAGGTTATGTTGGTGATCCAGTAGCAACAAGTAACACAATAGACAAAGATGGTTGGTTACATACTGGTGATGTAGCATATTATGATGACGAGGGTTACTTTTTTATAGTAGATAGATTGAAAGAACTTATCAAATACAAAGGTTTCCAGGTAATTTTATAATTCATAACGGCCTTTTTAATGTAGATTTTAGCACAAGAAAAACTTCATGACTTCTAGTGGGTTTTTTCTACTCTAGGTTGCACCTGCAGAACTGGAAGCTTTGTTATTGACACATCCTAGTATTCAAGATTCGGCTGTTATAGGATTGCCAAATGACGAAGCAGGAGAATTACCCTTGGCGTTTGTAGTAAAAAAGCCAGGAAAAACTCTCACAGAACAGGAGGTTGAGAAATTTGTGGAAGGTATGATTCCATTACCCCGATATTTTTTTGGGTTTGTTGATAAAAGAATTCGTTTCTGAAGCATTCTGAACATTTGGCTGCCAAGTTTTTTAAGAAATAGTCAATAATTTATTTTATAAACATTATATTCAAATGGTTTCAAAGATAAATTGAATTCATTAGATTGGTATGAAAGAATCTGAAAGCTTTAGGTTGCAGTTTATTATTTGGTCACAATCTCTTGACAGTCAGGTGTCCAGGGGTATTACTTCGTCAAATTTTTTCGTTCATAGAGTGATAATAAATTAAAAGGTATTTTTTCTCTACCAGCTTTTGAAGATACACAGAAGCAAGAAAGAGAGAACCTTCAGACAAGGACTCTGTGCAAGCTTCACATTAATTTGTGCTTTGTACAAATATGTCCATGCTTCTTTAACTCAGAATTGTACTTTGAGGACTTATTGAGTCCATCAATGCACTCGTGATATGGGTGAAATAGTGCTGCTTTATTTTTAAACTCTGGTTTCATTTATTTCCCTTGCAGTGGTAACTGCAGGGAAAAACAGCAAATTTCCATTCATCAGTCGAGGTCAAAGCTTGACTTTACACTAGATCTCCGTGGAGTCCCTAGTTTACCTTGTGCCTTTTACTCAGGTTTTTTCTATATGGACCAACAATGGACTACAATTCAAATTTTATTACCAGCTTAGGTAGGTAACATTTTTTCTCGGTGAAGTTTATCAAACAGTAGCAATTATCCGTTTATATGGTGAATCATTTATATTTTTCATTCTTGGAATAAACCCTTATAGCGATCCCAAAAACCTTCGCAATGAAAATTAATTGAAAAAAGTCACAAAACTTGCCTCAGTCCAAACAAATTATTGCTCTAGCCTCAAAAAGTTGCTCGAGAGCTGGAAATCATTTTAACCCCCCTTGAAGGTCTTCAATAACGGGTATACGATACTAGCGAGCTGCCCCAGCTCCGCACGGGTGCAATGCTGATACTAAATATAAATTCACCCACGGAAATTTGAGTACATGGATAAACAGTGATGAAAAGAAAATTTCTTTCATGGACGGACCTATTCCATCCGCGGCTGGTGCCCCAGTTGGAATATTCGAAAATCCTTTCTTATTGCACATCTACAATATAAAGCGAACCTACGTACAAAATTTCAGCCTCCGAAAATATACCGATGTGTAGATCATGCAATGAAGTACTTTCAGGCACACAAATTGGAAGAAAAAGCCCTCCTGAAACAGCTACTTTCGTACAAACATTGAATTAGACGAAAGAAAAATTCTTTCGAAACAAATACTTCTATATGAACACTGAAATATACAAAAAACACCATTTTCTACTCGTTCGTATTCCAAATATTCGTTATGGAATTGAATCAAATATCATTCACAGGATTCCTACACAATATACTAAATGAAAGGTAAAAATTTCACTTACATGGAACAGTCATCATCACTGATAGACATGGTAGATGTTTCGCCATAAGACACTTGCATTAGGGCTCTTCAGTACCAATCTGGATAGGATTATAAGAAAACACACAATTCATTCATAAATTATGACTTTTTATGTCACGGAATAAGTTTGACCTACTCATGTCATCTCAAATCTGAAGTAAAACTTAGAAACCGTCGCAATTTCATATACATACCCATTATTCAGGACCTCCCAAAAGGATTAGATCGATTTCTAGCTGTCAAGCAATTTTTAGGGGCTAGCGCTAGAGCCTTTTTATTGCACAACGTTCCTGGGCTACATGTTTAAAACTCAAAAATAACTTACAATAAATGGGGTTTGATATCTAATTCCGATTTTATTTTCAGATAATGTATCGCCCCAAAAAAGGCTCAGAGGTGGGGTGGTATTTTTGAATGAAATTCCTAGGAATCCGACAGGAAAAATTCTGAGAAGGGTTTTGAGAGCAAATGCACTAAAACTAAAATCAAAAATGTAATTCATGAGAAATTATGCTATCTATGAGATGACACCAAATAGCCACGATTATTGCCATTAGTGTATATATGTAGTATAAGTTAAAAAAAGAAACAACTGATTTTTAATCATCCTTTTGTTTTATCGATAGATCAAAAAATGTGAAACATCACAAATTTAAGTGTTATACATTCCAAAATAATGACTAGGTCACTTTTGTCCCTATTATCAGCCAATTTCATATAAGTAGTCATTTATTTATAAATATTTACAAATAAATATAAATTTGTAACATCATGTATGATTACCATCAGAATAAAATTGAAATATGTATATATAAAAAATATATACTTAAGTTTCAATTATATTCCTCATTCAATTATTTATTTTATACATACAGTTGACGTTTATTGTTTGTTGTATTCAAATTGTTTTAAATAAAATGTTACAAAAATCTGATTGATTTATTGTGATGCCAAAATACACTTGAATAAAATCAATTTAATTTTTGGGAAAGAAAGGTTTCTACTTTCTACTCTTCTGTCATTATACAAAAAATGTGGAAAACTTCCAAAGAAAGGAAGAAAGTAATTAATTTGAAAATAAACTCTTTACAACGATTTGTAGATCCCAAAAATTAAGTTGATATATTGTTATATTGAATTTTTACAGATTTCAATAATACAGGGGTTAATTCACAAACTGAAACTCAAAATAAAAAGTGATATAGCTACTAAATATTGAAAATTTGAGTATTTCAGTTTATAAGAGCAGAAAACAATAGTTTTTCCGAAACGTTAACCATCTAATCTAAAGGAAGATAAGTATAGAAATTAGTTTTTTATTATCACATTTTTGGCAAATTCCATGTATAAATAAATAAATGAATACTTCAGCCTTGTTGTTCGAGCCCCACGATTTGGGCATCACGTGTTCATTCCGTTCATTCATTCAACCTGAGTCCTAGGGGATTCAGGTCCCAACACCTGTCGGATTGTTGTGGCCGGTTTCGCTAGGCTACCTCATAGGGCAATGTTCAATTTTTGCCGTTGTTTTGACAGCAGGACCAAACCCGTCCCGAAGGCAGCTCCAGGACCTTGAACCACCCCTGGAACCGTCCGCGTCAAAACGGTCGACCAGAGAGAGGTGTTTTGAATTTGTTTCTAATTTCTTGCGGAACCCCTACAGGGGTTTCGCATCCTCTTCTATCAATGGAAAGTCAGATTTAGATACTTTGAGAAACTCGCAGTTTTCATTAGCTAACACCATATCATGTTTTCGATTATTATTATTATTGAGAACTTCATTCATTTGTTCCAAAGCATGTGCGTCCATGAAATCTAAAAAAGTCAAATGTCTGTCATCCAGGTCTGTTCGCACCATAGCAGTTATTGAATTCAGAGCTGTATATTGATTCATTCAACCATGTTTCTGTCTCCACTATTAGGTCATAGTTTTCTCCTTCAGTACTTAATTTGAAATTATTCAACGGATACTACGTCAACGCTGACAAGGATGTCTGTTGTATATCAAAGGATTTCAATGAAGTGATAGAAATTTTAGACATATATGAGGACTATTCGGCTAGTGGTTGAAGAGTATTATCATATTAGCAAGGTTTTGGCAAGGGCGTGTATAGGGGATCCGAAGTGAAATGTTTGGTTTATGTATTTTGGAGGACCGTATATACGAGGTGTACGAGAAAATTTCTCTCTTGGAATGAGATATTTCTTCAAGATTGCGGAAATGTTGGAGTTTTTGATGATTAGTCCTTTGGTATGTTGCGTGATCTCTCTAGTTGTTGGTGTGTATTAAAAAATCGCTTTTGAATTAAAGCTTGTCACGAGATTCACCTATTATTGGATTTCTTGGAATTACCGCTAGATCAAGTTAAATATTCTTGTTTATCTACACAGGTAAATCTCGCGACCACTTTTTTTTATCTTAAACGAGTATATTGTGAAATGTAATGAATTGATGGCATGGTTTAATTTCATTTTTTTGTGTTTTTAAATGTTTGTTTTTAAAAATGATTTTTAATTCTTACAAAGTCATTCTAACAAGTAATGTAAGTTTCTAGGGTTCTCTTCATATGTACAGAGTGGGCCAAATTCAGTTTTAAAGGGAAACTCCTGTTTTAAAACTAGATAGATGAAAACTAATGGCTGTGTCTGAGGGTAAAATTTTATGACAAACTAAATGGTGAAAACTGCATATCGTCATATGTCATCGTTTCTGAGTTATAGCATGTTTTTCGAAACTTTTTTCCTGTCATAAATTTCTTGTTTCTATAAAATCATTTCCGAAGCACTTTTTCACGAATAATTCAATGGTGTCAAAACTTATTTTTCTAAATGAGATATCAATAGTTATTGATGGATTTTTTTTGATGAGACACTCTGTTTATTCCTGCATATTACAATAGAGATCAACATTACCTTTCAAAAATGTTACACACTTGATGTTTTGCTGAAGTCGTCTTTGAAATACAGAACTTTTTGGTTTTTTCGTGTAGACTGTAAAACGCACACTTCAATCAAGTAGGCTTTGGATGATGCGGCGATGAAACGTGTTTGTGTTCCAACACATCTTAACCTTATACTCTTGCAGAAATTCAATTCCTAATAAAATATTCGTAGTAAAATCATCTACTTGTACAACTAAAAATTCGTGTTCGATTATTTGGCTATTACCAAATCTCAATTGTATTTTCGTGTATCCCTTGTATGGAATCAAATTCCTTTGCATATTGCGTAAGGCGCAATCCTTACGGCGATAAATTTTCCTGTCATCTATTATTTCGCAGAAACCAGGCTACACTGAGCCCCGGTATCTATCAACGCATTTCTCCATATTCCGTTTTCTACTGTTACGGTATTCTTTTGGACGCCGACGTCTGTGCACGCAGATATGGATGCCCAACAATTCCCTTTTATCTTGCCTAATTCTCGTCGACTCCTGCCGCGGGAATACGGGGAGCCGGGAGCCAGTTTCCCGTTTAACCCTTCTCTGGTGAGGTCATTCATTCTCTGTCTTATCGGGCATTTAGCAGCCCTATGCCATGCCTCTTTGCACACATAACGTAAACCTTGCTTTTTATAACAATCCATTTCTATGTGGTCCAGCTTGTTGCAAAAATCGCATTTCACAAAGTTATTTCTTTCATGTCTTCCATGATCGCCCGTTCCAATCTTCTATTCATCTCGCGAATCTATTATTTTACGTTGTGATGCCATTACTTTGCGGATATTTGTATCTCTCTGTTCTACTTGTCGGCATGCACCGCCACTGCTCCTGTATCTATTTCCGTCTTCATTTCGGTGCGATGTTCGTACTTGCCTTGGGTTAGAGTTCCTTAAACTTTCTATAATTTCGCTTTTTTCAACGATTTCTAGGGCTTGTTGCAGACCAGTTGGCCCGGCAAATAAGACCATTTTTCGCAAGGGGTCTGTTAGTCCCATCGTGAACTAAGTGACTATTTCTGACTCTTGTTTCGTCTTCAGAACGTCTCTACTGCTTGTATCCCTGTCAAGACAGTTACTTTTAATCGAGCTAAAAAATTTCTGCAGGTCTCGCCTCGATATTGCCTGCATTCGGTGAATTTTTGCCTGTCCTGTCCTGGAATTTTCAGGGTTCCGAATTGGTCTATTAAACCCTTCTTTAGAGTTGCCCAATCTGATGTCGTTTTCAACAATTCGTCAGCTTTTACGATCTGTTTTGCAATACCTCTCAGTCTTAATCTCACTAAGGCCGTGATCCGGTCGTCGTTCCATTTCGCTAAAGCCGCGGTATCTTCGATGATCTTCAATACGTTTGTGTTTCCGATATATGCAAGCTCTCCAAACTTAAGTTAATAGGAGCGCCGTTGTCCATTGCGACGTTCTCTAGTGAATGTGTCGCGTTATTTTCGGGCATTGTTCGTGAATCTGTCCTTTAGATAATCCTGACAAATTCAATATGTCCCTGTTTATCTGCTACTAATATCACTATTAAATAGTCGCTGTAGTTTGGCAGTTATTCATAATAACGTGACAGGATTACCAACCAATCTCCTACGTATCTTTCCCTAATATCACCTTTAAAAACATTCAATATCTGGCGCGGGTGCTAACCAGGGGTACTCCCCTGGTTGGCACCCTAATCAAATGAACATATACTTGACACTATTTGTAATGAAGTTCACTTGATACCTTGATCATAATTGTTTATAATTTCAGTAGTTTATATTGTTAACTAAGGGAATATTCTCAACATAACTCCACATATCGACAACATTTTGTGATGAACGCCGATGTTTTGTGTCTACTACACTTAACATCAGTAGTGTATGAGTCCTCTCGTCGACCTGATTTAATATGATGACTCAGACACGTCGTTCTTCATACCTTTGGTTCGTTTCTTACACCTTCTCTACAGTGCGAGAGCGAGTATACCAGAGACGATGGGTAGGTGGTTCGAAACGTCGTGAGTATGACACAATTCAAAAACCTGTCTGGAATCGAGCGGCTGTTTCCAAACAGATGAGACTTTCTTTGGTTAACTAGGTGTTTATTTTAAAACCACCGAAATACGAGTCGGCATACGTTTTATACATTTATTGGGGACGATATAACTAAAAACTATATTCAAAAACTACCTTGGGAAAAGAGCAGCAAATATTTCATAAGCCTTCAAGATACAGTGTCGAAAGGGTATCTAACTACATAAATATTTAACGTGTACTTTTACAAAAACATCCATAAACTCGACCACGACCAACAAATACGCCAGCTATTTGACCTTGATAGACTAAGACAAAATTCAATCAAATATATGATCATCGTTCTCTGAGATATGTTTACAAAAGATCACTTATAATTAGTACGGGGAATAAATTCGATAGGTTTACCAGTCATTTACGAATATCCAGTATGTCAATAATATGTAACAATCTAGTAATCAATAATGCCCGTAACATACAAGGATTACCAACGCGCAAATATTCTAATATGCAAAAACAGAAATGTACCAAGTGGATCATAGTATCACGAACATAACATCAGTGAAATTTTCATAAAACCTTCAAAATCAAATACCACCAATTCATAATTACAAAATTATTATAATACATAAACCATAATCAACATAGACATAAATCATCAATAATTCCATAAATAATAGTCAAACTCAATACCTAATTATACACATAAACGAACAGTTTTCAAATACAATACAAGAAACGGTATTAACACTTCACATTGGTTCATAGTCGATAAGCAAGGAGTCATCATTAAATTCAAATAAACTTTCAGGGAGAGCTGTATATTTTTACTACACTATTGTGTCTTTGCCCACATTTTCCGCTTATTCTTTTAAACAATCATTAACAATTATTGATTAAAGGCAGATTCCTTTATCTGTTACTTCTATACTCACGTAAAGTCAATTTCAAAGTCAAGATACAAGTTTCTATCCTCATGGTTTAGCAATATTCCATTGTTCTGGGTTATCGTAAAATTATAAACTTCTCAATAATTGATTTAATTCACTTCCTTTATCGGGGTCTGACTATGAAAGATTGTTTCTATCTATTCTTACATTTTTTGGCTGCATAACTAATGCTTGTTCGAATTAATTCCGAAATAAAAATCTTGTTGCTTTTCACTGACTTTCACATAATTATTTTACTTTCGCGAAGAAAATTCGACTTGACGGTTTACACTATACTGTTACATTTTCACTAATTTTGCGTAATCACTTTTTTCACTAACGGAGATAGTTTCAACTCGACGGTTCACACGGGAATGGATTGCAATGAGAATCTAGTCCGGTATTTATCCTAAAATATTCATGACGTGGTGTTTATGAAAATTCGCGCAACGCAGATGCGTTGGTCATAAATTTGATAGCGGTTCCTTTAGGTTCCCAGTATCCTGACCACATTAATTATCGGTTTAATGTTTGCTGTGACATCTTAATGATTATTAAACCTTGCCGCTGGGTTTGATTTTCGCCGATGACAGAAATCTGAATCGACATTCTGGTAATTACGTTAATTGAGCTTGACCTAATTTCGGTTTCACACAAGAGAATATTTCTATTTTCTGTCCTGTTTCAATTATGAATACAGAAATGAATGAATAATATATTAGCAGTGATGCCATGTTTATCACTAGTGAATATGAAAGGAAATGTTCGACTGTAAAAAATGCTACTTTATGTTAATTAATTTATCGATATGTGTATTATGCACTTTTATTCACTGAGAAATATCTATATAATTTTTTTACAAATAGAGATGTATTCATATTTGGTTAGTTTCAAAAAAAAAGTTTCATAGAGAACGAAATAATTGTTTTGACCATATCCACCGA
This sequence comes from Leptinotarsa lineolata, assembly GCA_015342045.1. Lineage (NCBI taxonomy): Eukaryota > Metazoa > Arthropoda > Insecta > Coleoptera > Chrysomelidae > Leptinotarsa > Leptinotarsa lineolata. Next base: position 17,307 of record WOGR01001080.1, read on the forward strand.
AAAATTTCTTCAATAGGAAATATTTTTTTGAAAATTTTGCTGCTACTGCAGCTCATATTTTTGGGCTCTGGACGCCTTGCAGTGAAAGCTGAAGAGAGAGTCGGTAGGTGATTTCTCATTTGGCGATCGATGCCGAGGCTAGGCTTTTCAACAGAATACTGCATGCCGAGATGACTCTCGTTTGTTTCTTTTTTGAGTTTATTGTCGATCTCGTAGAGAGTGTCTTCCTGAGGAAAGATTACGCATTTGTCCGCTTAAAAAGCAAACAGCAGAAAGGGCAGCGAGTTTTCCAGCCTGGATTATATCAAGATGATGGTTGGAAATGCAATCTTGGTTCCACCTTATACCATTGATGTGCTGTCTGGTGTTGGCTTTTTGTTAGGCTTGGGTTTCACCTACTGCATATTATTATTTGTGTCATTTTCAGTTTCTTTTTACATTTCAAAAATATTGAACTGTCGACAAAATTTATGTTTTCCCAAGATTAAGATTTTTCATGAAATAAAAAAAAATAAATTTCAATTGGAGTTTACATTTCTATTCCTTGGCATATTTGTGACCAGGGTACCAACCCAAAAAACCTCAATATTCTTATTTCCAACTTAGGAGAGCAACTTACAAAAATCATTAAAATCCAATGTAAAAAATGCTCATTTCAAAAACAAAGTAAAACAACGTTTTCATTTATTAAGATTTAATGAAAAACCAATTCAATACTTCAAGGGAAATATTCCTTAGCATATCTTCCTTTCCATCTCGGCAAATCTGGCCGTAATTTTCTAGGAATATAGTTGGCTAGCCTGTCATCCAATCTCCTTTTGTATGGGTTCTGAAGCAATTCAAACGGTCTGAGCTTCTTGTCCATGAACCGTGTTTTATTGTCAATCTTATAAATTTTCTCCCAACTGTAAATTTCATAATCAAGTTTGAATCTAGGCCGATTAGAAACAAGATATTTGTATTCTCTCTCTAACCATTCTCTTTTCTCATCTTCTGCGTAATCAGCAATGCACTTTTCCTTATTATCCAAATAGGGTGTTAAATTGATTCCAAGTCTACTCTCTGGTGCATTACAGTAAAACTTGAGCAAATGACTCAATACGTTTTCATTGAATCCTACAATTTTGTCATTTTCAATGTTTTCAAAAAGTTTCATCTCCTCAGTTGCCCAGCAAACATTTCTAGTAGGGTTTTCCGTAATGTTTTCAGAGTGTAGAACTATAGTATTCATTTGATAGGTATAAAAAGACCAAACTTTTCCACTGGTTATAATCGTTTGGGTGACAAGAGGGTAAGTTATGTCGTTGAAAGTATTAAAACCCAAAAAGTTTGCTTGAGCTTGCAACCATCCAAAAGAGGCTAGTATTCCTTGCCTATGTAAAGCCTCTTTGTCGTCTTGGGCATCTTGATATCTTTCCCTTGCGAAAATGTATCCTCGTTTATGATATGATAACATACCAAATTGATGAGGGTCACCTGGCCAAAAACCTAAAATAGAAAAATTACTTCTGAATTAAACTACTTGACAGTATAGTCGAAGTAAACGATATTGTGCACACTTAAAGGTGTCGGCGCTCTTAAAGGCCAAAAACCCAATACATGGAAATGAACCGTCTGCGAATTAGTCCACGTGGACTGAAAAATTGGCGGATGGGTATCGTCGTCGTGTCATCAATGTTCAGTTCAGAAACTGATCGCGATTTGAGTGTTGAAATTAGATATTGGTGTAGTTGTAATTACTAAAATTTCTGTTATCTGTTTAAAATGTGTACTGATAGTACTAATAATAATAGTACTACTAATAGTAATAACGAGTGTGATAACAACGCAAACTTTTTTTCAGTGTGAGTGTAGTAATTCCAATAGCGATGATGAACAATGCGAAAAAGAGATACCAGTGAATAAGATTCGGATGCATTTGAATATTGAAACACAGAGTATGTTTCAATGACAGATATATGGTAGCTAGTGAATAGACGTGTGAATTCTGAGCTCCTCAAAAAAACGTGTCAAATAAAGGTCATACGACTGATTTGAATACAAAAATTGGTGCACATCAACTTCAAGTGGTTTTTCAAGTATCGGTGACGTGAAACAAAGAAAAATGTAGTGATTACAGAGAAATCAGAGATGAAATAGAATTATTCGTAAATAATGCCATCACTAAATGCGTAAACAGCAGACCTTTATAAAACAGTGGTTAAAAACGTACCAGAGGCGATAATAAAAACTGTAGAGAAGAAATTATCCAAAATTGAAAAAACTCTCATCGCTATTCAGGGTGATCTATCAACTCTTTAAGATGCACATGATAAAAAACCAATGATTTGGAAACTACAATCAAGAAAATGGAGATTGAGAAAAACCAAATTGAAAAAAAATTTGATCAGATGGATCAAATTTCGAGAACTAAGCTGAGGATTTTCGATGTAACTGAAAAATCGATTGAAAATACGAGGAAAGAAGTTATTGCACTATAGAATAGAAGCATGGCGATCAAACTATCCAGTGATGACATCGAACTATGTTACAGGGTGGAAAAAAGACGATCGAAAAGCGAGAGGAATAATCCTCAAACTCAATAACTACGATCTTTAAAAGATATGGTAAGAAGAAAATGCTGAACGGAACTGGTGTTGTTATTAGAGAGGACTTTACAAGGATTACTGTGGAAATCTTAACTTCTGCGATCGAAATTGCTGGTTTGAAGAATGTGCGGACATACTCTGGAGCAATTTATATTAATAAAGACAACAAAGTTATTATTGTGAAATCTGAAGACGACATGAAAAAATTTGTTAGATGATGTATGTTTCACTACAGATTTTCAATTCATGAATTCAATTTCTGTATTCTGTAAAAAGTGATATAAAAAAATTATCGTAAAATATATCCTATTTGTATTTCACTTTTTATGAAAATTAGTTGTATGTTAAAATATGATTTGTTTGGGAAGAATCAAAATCAAATGCTATTGATGTTAGAAATATTGAACACCTTAGACACACATGAGGAAACAAAAACATACAGTGACTCATAAACTTATTTTAGGGGGAGTGGTGTCGGGAGAAAAAGCAATATAGGATTAATTCACTTCAATATACGGAGCATATAAAAACATTTTGATGAACTACTCTAATTGTAATTAGAAAGGATTGACGCTTGACTAACCCTTCAGAATCCTTTTTAGTTTGGTATCAAATTTCACAAAACCTAAGTATGTAAAAGTTGTTAAATTCCTATACATTATAAACCATAATATACACCAATTAATAAATGAATGCTCGGTAAATGTAGGTGTAAACTTTTTTAATTTGTTTAAATGCGAATCCTGAAGATTGCTGGAAAAGCAGTTCCTTCAAACATTATCGACCTTCCTTAAAACATATAAATTAAATGGATAGTACCTGGAATATTAGCAATATGCCTATGATCTGTATAGTTTCCAACGGATACGGGATCAAACTTAAAAAATGGAACATTCAAGTCCGAGTTTTGTGCTTCGCTCTGAGATATAATTGGCTGTAGAGGTAAGGCAGACCTCAGTGTCAAACTTGGTGATCCAAGATAAACCATCACTCGATCAATAGGATCATTTTCATAAGGTTTCATCCACACCATACCCCTCCGACAGCTTTTAATATGTTCTGGAGGGATCATTCCACCAACATACCATGTTGATTCTATCCTTGGATCATAATCAATCTGAAAAATAGATGAATTTTTTAATTATTGTGACATACCATTTAAATCGAAATAATAACAATATTTATTTCTTTGGTTGAAAAGTACAGTTTAAAGAAATCAATGCACAATAAACAAAGACAATGTCAAGTCCAAAAGTAAATATCAAAAACATATAAATGTAACCATATTATAAAAATCAGACAAAATAATATAAACAACACACTTGAAAGCAATAATAATGATAATTATTTACATTTAGAAACATAAAATCATACACTGCTTCAACTAAAA
>WOGR01001081.1:0-21277 GCA_015342045.1 Leptinotarsa lineolata
ACTCTAATCTTTTTCATTCCATTTTTGATTCAGGTTACTGAACGAAAGTAATGTGGAGTAAAATCAGTTTTTATCAAACTTCTTTGAAAAACTTTATACACGTGTAGAAATGGACAACTTTTTTTTTCACCTCGATAAGTTTCTGCGTAAATTTGAGGTTCAAATTATTTCCATCTGAATATTTGAAGATATTATATTTGATCTTGATAAAATACAAGATGAGCCCATTTTTACTTTCAGTAGTAACTGGAACGTAGGGTCACGCTTACAGTTCCGCAAAATTCAGTAGCCCTTAATAAGTCAGAACACATTCGTTTAGGACATAATTTAGGAAGTATTCATTTCTTTTTGTTAACCTATTTCCAATATTGAAGAAATAAGGTTCTGCTTTTTTTCCAAGTAAGCAAATGGGACATTTTTTATCATATGAGGTATATGATCTACTTGATAAAACTGTGCGTAAGTACTCAATATTATCTGAAGAAAGAAAAACTTCCAGTGATTATCAGATACTCTACTTGATGCATTATTTAAAATTCACCCTCGAGCAATGAAGTAGTCTTGACTCAGTTGTCTTTCACACTTACTATTCTAATTTGGGTTGATATAAGATAATCTCTGGCGTAGATTGAATCCAAAAGAAGCACTTTTTCCAATCACCAGAAATGCAATACTCTTCTCGACGTGCGTTTCACCAACCAAGTTGGCCAAGGAGATGATAATGATGAAGAAGATGAAGATGAAAGAGATCATTTTCCCTAACGCCCCAAGAGAGGTATGACTTCAAAAATGATTGAATCTTTAACAAATTCTCAGTCGCCTTCAAAATACCATAAAAATGTCAGATGTCGACGATCATTAACATATAAATAATAAATTGAGATAACTCTCATTATCGAAGTAAATGTTTTATACGCTTCTAACTGAGAAATGATTTTTAGTAATCAATTATGATATTTAGATAGCGGAACGCGAGTCAAAGGGCAGTGCTTCAATTCTGGTACTGGAAAAGTGTTTTCATTAGATCCCTTTCACCCCAGAGCTTCCAATTATTCCTATTAACAGAGTTCAAGCAGAACATTTCAAACCCAGTGGATCAACCTCAAAGTTTATTCAGCCCCATCGGTTCGACACGAGACGTTTCGACTAAATGTATGTATCTTGATTAGTTATTTGAATGAATGCATGTAGTTTGCCAATAGTTGTTGGTAAAATCAATAAATGACACCAACACTAATATCCATGGTGTCAAAACCTAGTGTACCGAAAAGAGTGAAAATATTTTCTTGGATATCTCTCAAGTCTTCCTGGATCCAAACAAGAGTTATGCTATGAGTTTATTGTATTATTATTCATCCCTGACAGTGTCTTTTGGATTTTCGGCAATGAGCAATACTTACATAATTGTTACGAACACAATAGGCATAACAGTGTCATGATGTGGTTTATGGTGTATTATTTGGAAGTGATGCTGCTGAAGTTTCTATAACTACTTTGTCACCTGTCTCTCTACCTCTTTAGAATTCCTGTTAAACTGAAATATCATCCTAATAGATAAGTAGCGTTCGATTCATTCCAACAGCTATTTTTATTCTAACGAATGATCGTCTTTTCCCCATCTATTTTTTGGGATATCACATATTTATTCCCTCATGGAGATGATAGTATAATCGTGAATGAAAAATCCTGCCACTCGTAGATAGGACAGAAGTAGAGCTGCTGTAAATTCCTAACTTCTTTCTCAATTATGTACTCGAGACTTGATCGATACCGTATACTTTGTTGATGGAAAAATAATAACATACCTGAAAATTTTGTATCTTATTCTATAATAAATAATATATGTGATTTTATAGCAGTGACTGACTCAGTAGCGATATTAAGTTATTCCTTACGAATTTCTACGTCCTCCTTGCATTCGAATATGATATTTATCTACTGGAATACAAAATTTTCAATCAGAAAATCCTGAAATCCAATGCCACTCACAAGTTTTATTGATTCACCTAATCGCTTATCCCACAGTAACAAGCTCTTTTCTTTTATTGACAGACCCAAAAAACAATTAAAACTTTCCACAGCTTGTTAATCCCTTTTATCTCATGTTAATCGTAAATTCACAAGAAAGACATTATCTGAAACAGTCATCAATATTTGAACGAATATTTCTGTAACGAAACTAATTTACTTATCTTTCTGAATTAATGTTCGAATTGAAAGTCAAATATTCCCCAGAAAAATGGTCGTCGTTTGAGCCCTATTTCCAGGAAAAACTTTCTCCTCGAGTTTTCGAGGAAGTTTTTTTGACGATTTAACATCTCGCGATACTTATCCGCTCACGGGATTTCTGACTGTTTAGGAACGGATTCTTGAAGTTGTTTGAACAATGTATTCTTTATTTTTATCTAGTTAGGACAAGCATTGAAGTCACCATTCATAAATCTACTGAGTTTTTCTGGTGAAGTATTTTAATTGAAGTTCAGCGGGTTTGAGAAGATTTTATCGAAAGGATGAATTAGTTACGGCTAGGAGTAATTGTCGATGATTCTACATTTTCAATTGTTCAAAATATCGATCGCCTTCTCAAATTTTGATGACTTCCTAGTAGAACTCATCATTGAAATGATTTTATGACATTACACTTTCGACAATGTTGCATTATCTCAAGATGAAAGTCCTCATAATAATTCATTTTGATCTACAATTCACACAATATTGGGGATCTCTACATGCTATCAGTTCGCTCTTGCTATGACGAAATATTCGTATTGAAGAAACTAATGAACCTATTCCTACTTTGCTACCTCTAAGTATTGTGCACATTTTTTGATACCACTCAACTTCGTCATAGTTGATTTGGCGCTGATATAATTGATTGTTTCGAAAGTTTTGTCCGTTTTTATAACTCTATTTTGAATACTTATTCAATTTTATCGAAATAAGCGCCATTTAAACCAGTGCACTGTTGTCAACGTAACATAAGTAGATGAATTCCATCAACATTAACATTGTGTGCTCGAGATTGGCGAAGATTCTGCCAGTGAGAAAGTTAACGAAGTGTTTGAAAAAACATATTTGGTTGGCGTGATGTCTGGGTAATATGGTGAATGGGGCAGAACTTCGACGCTCAATTTGTTTGTTTTTCGGACGGTGACTTGTGAAACGTGAGGATGGGCGTTGTCGTGGAATAGAAATGGACCTCTTCTGTTCACCTGTGCCCGTTGCTGCCGACGTAATTTTTGGTACATTTCGTCGATTTCCTCACACGAGAACTCTGCTGGGCTGGTTTGGTCAGGTTGCAGAAAGTTATAATGAAACCAGCCGCTGACCATACAGTAATCATAGTTTTTTTTGTTGAGTTTTTAATTTCGAGTGTTGCTTGGATGGCTCATCGATCTCCAACTACTACCACCTGATCCTTCCTGTTATCGTAGAGGATCCACTTTTTAACACACGTGACGATTCGATCTAAAAAAGGGTAGCTGAGGTTGCGCTGAAGCAAAAAAGAACAGACTTCGAAACGTGACAGTTTCTGTTGATCGTTCAAATCGTGGCACTTTTCTAGCTTTTTGACCTTTCCAATACATTTTGAACCATCATAAACTACATAAGAGCTGACGCTCAGTCCTGCTACCATTCCAGGCACCTTTTGTGGTAGGTCTTTGTCTGATTTTCACTAGTTATACTAGAGTTTACACTTGAAACCGGTTGTAAAAATGAAATAACTAGTGGAAATTACACAAAAGTGTTTTCATTCATCTCAATAAAGGGATCACATATGATTTCACAACTACCTCAGGGCTTGACTAGTACTATAGTAGTACACTATTGAAAAGATGAAAATCCAATATAATCTTTACAAAATTAGAAACAGAAATAAGTGAAAAAAATCTGTTGATTTATTCTGTTGAAAAAAAAGATAATAATGATGTAGATGATGTAATGAAACCTAAAAAGTAATTCGGGAGACGGATTTCAACAGATTTCAATAGATTTTCAACTATTAAACTTTTGGAGATATTTTTGTGATCTTCAGATAATTTTTAAAAGGAGTTAATTAATTTGAAATGAGTTGAACACGTATCGATCAGCTGTTTCAGCATTTCATTCAGGAACATTGAACAATTTTGACCATATTTGTATTTTTCATAACTTACAACTCAATAAATGAAGAAAATATGGTAATGGACCTCTCTTATACTTTGAATCATATAGGTTTTTTGTTAAACAGTTATCTAGTTCATGTCTGGTCTACACATTTTTTTAAATTTTCATTTCCGATCTATTATGATGAGTTATATATCGGAAGTTCGTGGGTTCGATCCCAACCTCGGGCAGATATTTTTCTCGGGAGAATTTATCTGGTTGGAGCTGGAATGATTCTGCAACCGTGTTAGGAATCACACGTTAAAAGGTGATACCTCTTTAGTTCTCAGCTTGCACAAGTTTCTTAACTTCTGAGAGTTGTCGTTCGTATGGGGGCGACAGCTGATTAACGGAAAAACAAATTTTGAACAGAGAGAAGCATCCATCTGAGAGTGCCGCTATTATTCATTCATCAAATAGAATTTTGTCAAATTCTGGAGATTATTATTATCTAATAAACAACCGTAGCACATTATGTGCATTTCGTTTCTTCTGCATTTCAAATATGTTTGTTTTTCGATTCCATTGGGACATTCTTCTTTTTGAAGAAAGCTTCGTTGTGATAATCCCAGTTGACTAATTTCTTGTGGTATCGAAAAAGACAAATGCCAGAAGGGTTCGAAGGTTTTCGATGAGTGCCTATGGTATGCGCAATTCAATGTGGATTTTAACTAACCATCTATTTGATTGTATATGGAAAATGTATATTCACCACTCTATCTAATGAAACTGCTGACCTTAATTTCTTGATCACTTCAACGAGAGCTTTGATTAGAGTTTCTTTCGTGATGAAAGTACTGACATTGATGTCATTTCTATAGATACAACCTTTTGGTGTTCAATCAATAAAACAGAAATCACTGATCCATTTGCTACTGCAATTAGATTTTGACCAATATCTTGTAATCCCCAAAATTTGAAAAGGCAAATTGAATATTTCAATATTTTGGGGTGCCAACACTGGTTGCCGATAAGCTGCCCAGTTTGATACGGTAGGGTATGAGTAAGTTCAACCCAGGCCTAATTAATAGCTATTACTGATTACTTTACTATTAATCAAATGAACCATGAGTTTTCTTGACTAATTCTAGTAGTTGGGTGCCAGGTAGCAAGAGGCAAAACCAAAAAGAAAGATATAACTTGTACTTAGCTTGGATTGGAAGGCAAAATAAATATGGAAAACAATTAACAACTTCATTTCCTTTGGACAATATGGGAATATATAAAATATATAAATCAAGAATATTCACAATTATTATTGTTCTGATTCTGTCAAAAGGGGTACCTGGGCGGCTGGTCTAACAGTTGATCCTCAAAATACTGCAGAGACTTGTAACCATTGAGTCAAGATGGATTTAGAGCTCATGTGGGAATGCCTTTTTGCTTTAGTTAGATATAGAACCTTCTTCTGGTATCCGTCCTTCACCCAGTACACGGTGTCTCGAGATCATTCGAAGCACTGGAACGAATCAGATACAGTCTTACAATAATGTGGAAACAGAAGATATCCTAAGAATCTGAACACTCTATTCTTAATTTTAGTATACTCAATTCTGATGGGAATTATTTGCATACAAAGGTAATGAATCTTCAAAATTATGACAATAAAGGAAATAATAGTCTGATATTATTCAACTATTTCAGCACCAGACTCAAAATTATCAACAACGAATTGACAATTTATTCAAGAAAATATCAAAAAGGAAGTACTAAATTAAATACCAATAGGTAACAATCTTTGATAGCTTGTCAATATGCTTCAAAGGTGATGAGAAAAAATATATATTGACTTTAATCAATGAAGGGTGGCAAATCCTTCTAACAAAAAGAATGCCAGATAAGTAAGGAAGTAAAAGTGCATACACCCAGAAAGAATGATATCTGGTTGACCTTGTTATGGTATTTCACAGGTATCTGAAATTTTACTAAGCATAAATACTGGTTTTTTTCACTTCTACGATGAATGGGGTGTGCAAAGAATTTCTTCTTAGAACAATTCTAGCCGAAAATATCCTGAAGAATGGGTGATTTTGTCAATTACAAATCTTCACACCACTCTAAATTTCATCGATGACTGAAATAAGCCAGCATAAGATAAATTGAAAGTTATAACTTCCAATCACATGCAGCGTAATTATCACAAATTAAGTAAGTAAACAGATTTTTATTACTGAATAGCAAAATCCAGGAGAGACAAAAGATATACTCAAACCGATCCCATCAAATTTACCATGAATAAAGATATAAAGATTGATTTGACTCTACCTGTAAATGAGGTATTATTGGAAATATCCCGTCTCGAAGAACCGAATTAAAATCCAATTTTTTGTCTGTCAATATATCTTATCTATTTTTTTCAACAACGTCACAGCTCACTTATACATATTATTAAAATTCACAAAACATCAAATATAATTATACAGAATGTGATAAATTCAAAGTAAATAAACGAAATAAACTCCAACATTCTCCCCTTCAGTAATTGTCCCATCAACAATTACTCATGTTTTCTTTCTGGTCGTGTACCGGCAACACACATAGCCTGGAGACTGGTCTTCGGAAAATTATTTTCTTGGCTGTCATAACGTCAGCAACACGTATTTTTCCATCCTTCGCTGGATGAAGATGAACTATTTTTCCTTTGAGCCAACAGTTCCGAGGTGCGTTAGGTTCATAGATTAAAACAATATCATCTATTTTGAGAGGATTCTGTTCGTTGTGCCATTTGCTTCTTTTAATTAGTGATGGCACATATTCACGTGACCAACGTTGCCAGAATATATCGGCAATCTTCTGAGCTGCCTTCCATTTCTTCAGGAGATGTAAATTTATTTCTTCAATTTTTGAACATGGTAATGCAGCATATGATGGCCCAATCAAAAAATGGTTTGGAGTCAGTGCGTCAGAATCATTTGGATCAGTTGATACGTGCGTCAGTGGTCGGGAATTCAAAATATTCTCTATTTCTGCGAAGGCTGTTCTCAAGACATATTCTTGGGGATATCTTTCCCTTAAAATTTCTTTCAAATGTTTCTTGATGGATTGTATCAAACGTTCCCATACGCCACCCATATGCGGTGCTAACGGTGGGTTGAATGTCCATTTTACATTTTTCAATGTGCAATATTTTTGAATTTCCTCTTGATCCATATTCTGAAGATTTTCTGCCAGTTCCGCTTCCGCTCCTTTCAAGTTGGTTCCATTGTCGCTGAAAAGTTCTTCTGGAAAACCTCTTCTGCAACCAAATTGTCTGAATACATGAATGAATCCATTGGTGGTCATATCTTGGGCTATTTCTAAGTGGACAGCTCTTGTAACCATACAAGTGAATATGACACCATATCGTTTCTCGTGTGATCTTTTCACAGTTATTTCAATTGGTCCAAAATAGTCCACTCCGGTTCTGATAAACGGTCTCACGGTGGGTTCGAGTCGACAAATTGGCAATTGTCCCATAAGAGGTATTTTTGGAGAACTTCTTCTGTTTTGACAAATTTGGCAATTTGCCCAACAGCTTCGAACTGCTTGGCGAATCTTGGGAATGCAATATTCTTGAAGTAGATTATTGACAACAGTTTCTTGACCATGATGGTTCACGAGTTCATGATGGTATTTGATGATTAATTTTGTTATTTCATGTTTGGCATTCAATATGACAGGTCTTTTGGTGTTTTCATTCACAAATGCATTATCAATTCTTCCATAACATTTTATCAGTCCTATGGTTTCATCGAATAAACAATCGAATGTATATAATTCATTCGACGGTGACAACAGAATGTGATAAATTCAAAGTTAATAAACGAAATAAACTTCAACATATTGAACGAAACTCATTTTTTGTGGAGGAAAATCAATTTTTTATTTGATCTTCTTTTGGGTATTTTCACCTTCCACAGACTGTGGAAGGTGAAAATACCCAAAAGAAGATCAAATAAAAAACTTCAACATATTCTGTGAATTCTTTTCTGTCAAGGAAAAAGATCTACTTACTTCAAAACTACAATTTGATTTTGCGGTGCCGTTATATTCCATATACATTCTATTTTGGGTAGATTATAACTGCCAAAACTTTTAAACTCGGGGCTAGGTTCAACTTCTATGACAGTTTCATCTGTTATCTCTCCTCCACAACCTAAAAGTTATTTATATCATATCACAGTGATGTAGCACCTAAAATTATTACGAATATCTCACTTTCATCTTTATATTCCAATTTGAACCCTCTTTGGAATACATATTTGTCTGTTTTGAAGGTGACCACAGCAGAACCTTTCAATCGATAGGGCGGAGGAAATTTGTCTCCGCAATACACATTAGAAATGTGGTTGTAGGTGCCATAACTTCTTCCTTGAATTGTAACATTGTCATTTTTACAATCTGATCCATCTGAAAGGAATCGAGAGAAGAAATAAGAAACAAAGTTTCTATGAACCGTCAAATGAATACGTATATAATGCAACATTCCATTTACTGGGTGTAAATGGATATATAGGCAGGTATATTACATACAATAATCAAAAATAAAAACGTAGTCATAACCTCCGAGAGCATACAATATTTTACATTTTTTATATGAATTTACGTGTTTGTTTCTATATAAACCATTTGCTTGCTTGCTTGCTTATTTAATTATGGCTCTGCTATCTTTTCGATGCCGGTGATACTCGTACGATCATCAACCTTTATGTAGCATTCAGGATGCCTCACTTGAAGAGTGGCATCTAAAATGCCCGAAACTGTTACAAGTAACGGGGGCAACAGTAGAGATTGTGATGAACATACCTCTGACGACAAGGCATTTTCACAATACAATAAACGAGAAAACCTGTACAAAATGAACTCTCTCCGCTTCCCCGTCGATTACAACGGCCGTGATACGTGGGTATCCACTCCGGAAGCGGAAGACTAAAAAAACTTGCTCAATCGTCATTTGTCTTATTTTACTTTTCGGCTACATTTTCTATCAATGCATTTTTTTACCGAGGCAAATAACAAACTGTGGTGAACTCTACCCATTTCATATTAATATTGAATCAATTCAAATATTTGATTACAAATTCTAATATTCGGAATAACTGTCTAATGAATTATACTCAATACTACTCAAAATCTACAAAACTACTACTCAAGTATTACACAAAGACTGTACTGTCAATACCGACAAAATCTTACTGAATTGAATCGATCAAATTAAAGTACTTGAAAAATGATAGGTTTTTTTAAAGACAAAACACAAGCACTGCATGAAAATCCTTAAGGCACTCTGAGAGCGGTGCCTGTGCGAAAGTAGCAATTCACATTGGATTTGAATCACTGGAGATTGAATCCATTTGGAAAAACCTTCTTAGGAAGTTTATTCCACGTACACGCAGTTCTCCAAATGAAAGAGTTCTTGGAAAGTGAAGTTCGAGGTGTACTGAGTTGAACCTCAAAACGATAAGCAGCTACAGTATGTCGCGTATTTCTGATATGTAACGCTCTTGGTGGAATCAAATGAGCCAAGTCACTTGAACACTTCCCGTGAAATTATCTATAGAAGAGAGCCAAATCTCCAACCTTTCTTCGATGTTCAAGACTATCAAGGTTGCAAGTGATGTTCGTGTCTCCAAACAGGCGGATGGCTATTTTCTGGATGGATCCCAGAATCTTCAGGGTATGCTTAGGGACGGAGCTCCATGCATGAGAACAATACTCCAAAGAAGGTCTGATCTGAGCTTTATAAAGCATCAAAAGTTGCTGAGGTGTATACACTTTTCTGGTTCGAAACAGTGTTCCAAGTTTTCGAGAAGCAGCCTTCGCAATTCTAGCGACATGATTGTGTCCATTTTGACCTCCAACAAACTTATCGAAGTAGAAAGCGGAATAATCTGTCCTGACATTATTATATCCGGTTTAGAGACATTCATCTTTTTGGAGAAAACCAATGCCTGAGTTTTCGTGGCATTGAATTGATCCTGGTTACTTTCACCCCAATTCGAAATCACTTCCAATTCCTCATTAAGATAAGCAACCTCCTGCTGCCGTTGAAGATGTGCATCCGCAGCCAAAGTCCTGTAATTCAAATGGAATAACGAGACAAGTGTGCTGTCGTCAGCAAGGCAAAATATTGGGTTCTTGGTTTTTCCAATAAGTGTTTGATATACAATAAAAAGAGGGCTGCTGTCAATGTGGATCCCTGGAAACACCAGCGTTGATGATGAAAAATATTTATTCTACGTCATCATGGTTTATACTGATCGATAGAGAATTTTCAACTGTATATATTGATGCTCTTAATTTTTTCCTAATTTTAGTTTTTCGCCTCTTTTCAGCTCATTACTACTATATGGTGTCGTCAAGCGATTTTTGGCTAGCTTTCCTCTACGAATTCAAATTGAACCAACGCTTTGCCGAAACAGCCCAAAAAATCAACCAGGTATTTGGCAAAGATTGTGTTTAGTGTTAATGAACGCACTGTTCGACGTCGGTTTGCAAAATTTCGTTCTGGAGATTTTAGCCTCGAAGATGAGCCCCGAAGTGGTCGACCTACAGTAATCCAGAACTAGGATTTGAAGACCCTGGTGGAGATTGACCCATCACAAACTATGATTGGGATGGCGGGAGAACTAGGCGTCATCTTCTATGCGATTTTTGATGGTTTAATGGTTTGGGAAGGTCGACAATAGGAGACGTTCAGTACAGTGGCTGGACACCGATGAACCACCCAGGTACTTCCCGAAGACGAAAATCCATCACAAAAAAACATGGTCACTCTATGATGGTTAGTGGCTGATGTAATTCACTATAACTTTCTGTAACAGGGCCAAATCATCACAGCAGAGTCCTATTGTGAGAAAATAGATGAAATGTGCCAAAACGCCTGTCTGCACGTTTCACAAATCACCGTCCAAAAATTAGACGAATTGGGCTCGTAGTTCTGCCTCATCTTCATAGAATTCCACAAGAAACTGTGTTAGGACCAATATCATTCACTTTTTATATGAACAGTTTATTGTCTATGGATATAAGGGGAACAGTTCTCAGCGATGACACAACGATAGTATATGCAGCGCTCTGCTGAGAAGATGTGAAGGTCATGGCCGAAACAGATTTTCAGTTGATCAAAAAATGGTTTCAATACAATAAATTAGCGCTCAATATAGATAAAACTCGTTATGTTCCATTCACATCCTACATTAACAATTTACCTCAACTGGGAAATCTGTATGTTGATAAAAGTACAACAATACCAGAAGCAGAGCCTGTTAAGTATCTCGGACAAACATACTTAGTATATAAAAAAAAAATATTAGAGGTCTTATGGTTAGATTCAGATGCTTAACACAATTTTTGGATATACATCACTTGACAACAGTATATTACTCATTAATCCAATCCCAATTGGCATATGGAATAATGGGCTGGGGTGTTATATTTGATTGTCATCTGGAAAAGGTAAATGTATTATTATTTGAGAATTATCCACAAAAAAACTTACCTTTTTCAGTAACGAACTCTTTCTTTTGAGTGGAACACTAGATATAAGACTATCATACTGCCAAAATGTTATTATGAACGTTCACAAATCTGAAATTGAACTGAAAGCCATCGATCATAGTTATCCCACTCGAAAGAAAAACACAAAAGAAAAACAAAACTGTGCAAATTCCCAGATGTGAAAAAAATACTGGACAACGATGTACAAACTTCTTAGGTCATAGATTGTACAATCATTTTCTTTCAGAACTTAAATTGATTAACAACATCAACTTATTCAAACTTAAAATTTGGATGCAAAACACCGAAAGACTGTTTTTAGTGATATAGTCAACAACAAAATCTAATGAAAACATAACTTTCTCGAATATGACAATCTCACTTTTAGTGTATTCAATACTCAAATTGAATATTGAAGTTTCCGCTTTCGACAAAATACCCCGATATTGACACAAATTTCTCGAATGTGACTCCTCATTTTTACGGTATATATTTCAATTATAAATGTTATCGTTATTTTCGCTTTTACTGCTTATATTTTGATTATAAATGTTGTCAATATATTTGCCAATTTTACTTCGTCTCACTCAGGCACAAGCAATCTCTTGCTTCCGTAAGCATTATGCTTATAAACGTTTTTGAATTTGAATTTGATCCACCATACTCCTGAGACCTCTCGCCAACTGACTACGTTCTTGTCAAGCACTTCCATAACTCTCTCCCCGGTAAAACCTTCGCCAATCAGGACAAGGCTAAAATGGTCTTCGTCGACTTCATCGAATCCCGAGCAAACAGTTTTCGTGCTGACGGAATCAATCGACAAGCGTTACGTTCGCAAAAATACATTGATTCGACTGGCACTTATTTCGATTATATTGAATAAGTATTCACCGAGATATTACAGTTAAAGTACTCACCAAAATGGACATTAATCTTGAAAAAAAATCTCAATGGAAGCTTCATTTTGCTGTAGTCCAATTCCATTGTTGGTTAGTAAGTAACATTGACATTATTTTTATAATCGGGCTTCCAGTTGACTAATCATTATTTGCAATAATGATAGTTTCAATATTTCAATCCAATTGACATACAGAACTTCACTTCTTAACTCCGTATTTTTTCGAAAGGAACTCATTCGATTTTTATGTCTCAAATATTGGATTTTTGGAAATGAACTTTTTACATTTTTCAATGTTGTATTCTTCAAGAATAAACGTGTCCCATTTTTATCTACTTATTAAATTTTGAACTAAGTCACATTTATTCAGTTTTCCTAAACTTAGGCTGGGTGTTGTAATAGCTCATATAAAATATGTTCAGATTTTATTATAAGGAATGTTACGAAAAAATATCTTTTTACTTCAACTAGGATTTTTTCAATGAAAAATGGTTCAGAGTTTATTCTAAATATTGAATTTCAAGTTTATATACAAATATTGGTATTTCTATATTATTTGAAGCGAGTATGTTCAACCTATTTATAACTTTTTCTAAGGGTAATAATAACAGATCTTTATTTATCATAATAAGAAATAAACAACAAAAAGATATAAATGAAACTCATTGAAACTTACTCTGTTCTATGTTGAAATCCAAGAACCTCAGGTTTATAACATCAGATTTGGCTTCGATAACATATTCACATTTCATATTTCCTTCGTAGTAAACCGGATACCCTGCACTGGTAAGGACTCGAGGAACTCTCGTTGCCAAAAATTTCCCTCCACATTTCCAGTTCCAGATGGCCTGTTAAATGAAAGTGAAATACATTCTCTAACT
This sequence comes from Leptinotarsa lineolata, assembly GCA_015342045.1. NCBI lineage: Eukaryota > Metazoa > Arthropoda > Insecta > Coleoptera > Chrysomelidae > Leptinotarsa > Leptinotarsa lineolata. The sequence goes on from WOGR01001081.1 coordinate 13,405, forward strand.
CTGGCAATTTGAATTGTGATAACGGAAAAACAGATTTAACATATTATAATACCTTGAATCCACCCGCAGTAATTCTGTCATTGGTTCTGAACAAAAGCTTCATTTTCTCTGAAGATGAGGATATGCCAGTTGGATTTTCTCGTCCACATTTTCTTCCCATGGACAACCATTTATCATTGACCCAATCGAAAATCTATGGATATAAACATGTTTGAAGGTTTTTGAGAGTAGTATGGCTAGGTGGATTCTGGACCAACTTTAGTATAGTTCGGATCTCACATAGGATGGGACAGAACTAAGATTAATTTGAGTTGGTTCATAACCCACGTAACCGTACTACTATTAACCACAGTGAAAGATACTTATATTCTATGCAAATATTCAATCTCAAATCAACAAGCTTCACGGAATATCTGCCTGGGCAGAAATGTGTGTAACTAAGATCTGTAAATATCTATAGGAACACCAAATACCAAAATACTGTAACAGTTCGCCTTCTGAGAAGACGCCCTGTATTTTATTTTGTAAGTTTTGTGGTCTCACATATTTGTCCAAATATGGAAAGTCAAAGTTCATGGGGAATCGAGTTAACCGAGAAATGTTAGAAGATTCCCAAAAGAAAACGATATCTTATTGAACGGACGTATATATGATTTGTACGTGCTAAAGGCATATTTCTTAACCACCAGATACAGTGGGTTTCATTCATAGTTACTTTGTAAAGGCCAGACGAAAAAACTCATTATTATTGATAGCCGGCGACACTCTGTTTATGAAACACAGTTGTGTTTTAGTTGAAGAGTCAGCGATAAGCTGGGAACGGAATGCTAACAATAAATTAAAGAGGACCGAAATACTTGACGAATCAAGAAGTGACCGAAAGACATAAATTACAGAACTAAATTTTCTGATTGGAAGTAGGGCCGTGATATTCCATTTAATTTTAAGGAGGTAAATATCCGCGGATTTTAGGGAGAAAAGTAGTCGGGGAAAAGGTATACGCGAGAGAGTGGGTTTTTGTTGGGTGAGAAAAAGTTGAGAGGTGTCCGTCGTGGTTTGCGGGTCGTCAAAAGGGGCGAGTTGAGTGGAAAAAATGAATGAGGGGAGAAATTTTTGTTCGGGAGATGAAGTCGGAAAACTAATTAAGTATTCGGGAGAAAGAAGCAAACCGGAGTTCAATCGCTACAGTTATTCGAATAGTGTGATATACGAGGTACTTTTGGGAAGTTCAGAAAAGAAAAACGTATTTTTTTCTTTGCCTTTTTGGTTGCCAGTTCAACCGAGTGTAGTTCCATTCTGGTTGTCTTGTATTAAATTCAGTAGTAAGAAAGAGGATTAGCCGCCATCTACAGCCAAATGAAAGAAGAGAGTCATTGGTAAGAAAGATTTAGGGTTTTTTTCGTCTGGTGACTAACCATATATATATTTTTTTATTAAAATACTGTGGGTGAACTTCTATTTGAATAGCTTGGTTCACATAGAGTTGTCAAATAAAGTGTAATGTTTATGAATAAACAAGCGAATGCTGGCTGAGCACTTTTTTACGGTCTGGTTGGGTTGATGTGTTCCGTTTGGTGGTTTGGTACTGGTCTTTTTTTGTTTTTGTCGTTTACATTTTATTTGTAACTTTTACATTTATTATTATTATTATTTATCATTATATTTATCAAGTTTAAATACGGTGTATCATTGCCGGTGATTATACTGGTAGGGGAAATAGGGAAAAAGAAGATCGGAGTTTTTTCATATCTCACATAAATGAAGGAACTCCCTAGGAAAAGTTCATGTAAGAGGTATCAATGGCATATCCCGATAAAGCGCTCGGAAGGATTTGAGTGAAAAATTTTCTATTCTAAAACAGTGCCTATTTGATAAGGAGAAGCTGAGCCAAACCGTTGGAGGGTGATCACTTCCACAGATAACGTCTAAAGTTCTCTAGTAAGTATCATTCTTCATTGCTAAATTACAAATGGTGACAGCGGCTGCTCTAATTTTGAGTTTTGGCTATAGTTTTCCCTATCAAAACGAAATTGTATTTGTCCGATAATATTGAGATCAAGATATTTTTCCTTCTCCCCGATATAAAATTGAAGCCCAGCATTGCTACAATGGCGATTTCGTTTGGGAGATAAATATCCTTATTAGGAAGTCTTTTTTCATATAAATACAGACTTCACATGTATTATATTTGTTACAGTAAAATTAAATAGGGTCTACCAACAGGACTTCCGAACTTTGACAATTCATAACTGCCATCTCGTGGTAGCAACATCTATCAAATCAGTTGTCATTTATTCAGTCTGTTTTATCAAATCACCATGGACAGATATAGTATTCAACAACACGTGCAAATAATAAAATTGTTATATAATTGTTATATCAAAATAAGTGTTGTGTTCGGGCAACGTACCGCGCGTTTTGCTTTTGTAACGGTCACCATAATCTTCCTACCGAGAGCACTAATTGCAATGTGGTGGATAAATTTGAGTACACTAGTTCAGTGAACGATCGACCAACACTCGTACGTCAACGAAACGCAAGATCTGCCGAAAACATCGCCGCTGTTTGTGAGAGTGAGCAAGAGAATCAGAAGCAGTCGATTTCGGGTCGCTCAAAAGAACTTGGCCTTTCGCAGACCATAACTTGGCGAATTTTGTGTCGTGACTTGGGCCTGCACTCGTACAAAATTGAACTAACCCAGGAACTGAAGGTAAATGACGTGTGTTCGCTGAATGGGCCCTAGATCAGTTGGCAACTGACCCTAATTTTCATCGAAAAATCATCTTCAGCGATGAGGCCCATTTCTGATAAATGGGTACATGAACAAACACAATTGTCGGTTTTGGGACGATTCCAATCCACATGAGATCCAAAAGCGTCCAATGCATCCCGAAATAGTCACTGTGTGGTGTGGATTTTGGGCTGGTGGCGTCATCGGTTCATATTTCTTTGAAAACGACGTTGGCCAGGCCATCACTGTCAACGGCGAGTACTATAGGTCGATAATTATCAACTTCATTTGACCTGAATTGGAATATCTGAATATCAACGACTTGTGGTTTCAACAGGATGACGCTACATACCACATACTTCATGCCACATCGGATATTCTGCACGAGCGATTTGAGGGCATGGTCATCTCACGTGGAGGTGATGTGACCTGGCCACCGAGACCGTGCGATTTGACCCCGTTAGACTTTGTCTTCTTAAGTTTTCTTAAGTCACAGGTGTATGCGAATGAGCCACAAACCACAGCGGTCCTCAAAGTCAACATCATCCATGCCATCGGTCAAATTCAGCGCCAGAGTCTTGGAAAATTGGACGTTTCGGATACGCTCTACCCAGAGAAGCCGTGGCGAACATTTGAACGATGTTTTATTCTACACGTAATGGAATCAATAGCTCTTTCAAACGAATAATAATTTTTGATATATCAAATACACTTTGATTTATTTAAATTTAAAGATTGGAAGCGCTTAATGGAAGACCCTGTAGATTGCTCTGGTTCTTGCCGGAAATTATGAGAAAACATTTCACGTCAACTCTTGTGAATCCCCAACAGGGCACAAGAAAATATAAGTAGCTTCAATTCAACCTAAAGACAGCCAACAAAAACAATAGATTTCTGAAATTTTTCCAAACTTTCAAAGTCTAGTGAATTTGATTAATCACTGAAACTTTTGCAACATAATATCGATCATGAAATTACTGGGCCTATCATTTATATCTCTAGCATGGACCCGAATACATAAAATTAATGTTTTTAATTAAATCAATACGATTAAATGAATAAATTAATTATTATTACTTATAGTAAACTCAACTATACTTTCTTCTTTATTATGACAAAAATGAACAACTATGATGAATATGTTGATGAAGTATATTATAATTTACCTCCAAATAATCGTTGGTACAATTATCGCTCTTTTCAATGTGGAATCTATCTAGAAAGTCGAGTTGTATATGATAACCAGGAGCAGACTGAATGATCCAGAGACATTCTGCGTTGTTATCATAATTATTTTTATAATTTGGTGTTTGAATAATTCTTGATTTATCGAAAAATATCCCGCCACATCCTGAAATAATAATTTAGTTTCGATTAATATTAAGCATGATCGTTAATATATTACATTGTAGGTGATTACATTATTTAAAATAAAAGCATTACGAACAATTTTTCACAAACATCAGTATTTTGATTGGTTTTTTAAAGTTAAACAGCAGTTAAACTTTCCATTGTAGGTATTGTTTATTAATTAGGAATTTCCATTAAATTTCAATGATAACTTCAAAGAAAATGAGAAACAGAGAGGATTTAAAACAAATAGAAATGTTTGTGATACACCATAATACGGTGTATGTGAATGAGATGAGAAGAGGTTAAAAAATAAAGGAAGTTAAAACAATAGTATGTAACATCCTAATGACATGCGTATAGAAGCCAACATATTATATTATAAGGTATAACATAATTGATGATTTATCAAATTCTTAGATCAATGCAAGTCTTAACTTAGTTTCTATAGAAAAATGCATCATTTTTGATAAACAATCAGGTTTTTATTATTTAATTACTTTTCGTGAAGTTTGATGAAACTTGGTACGTTTGGTAAAAATGAATAGATTATTTTAATGTAATCAGATTTGAACTGAGAATTTCGTTGACGTCGCGAAGAATTATCTGGTAGGTACTGAATAGACCCGGAGAATCAAACATAATTTGATTTATTGATAATAATGATGATATAGTTAGATCAAATAAATTAAAATGCAAATATCTGGACCCATGAGATTTGTATGCACCGTTCTCAGTTTTCGAGATGAAAAGTTGAAGTTATTTTCTGCATCTCTTTACCCTCAATACAGATATTAAAAATGCGCTATATTTTCCAACAGAACAACATAAATACATACAATGGAACTACAACAAGTCAGATTTTCAATTAATGGTTCGAATAAGAAGCTCTACAGAAATGATAAAATAGTCAAAATCAATAAAATAAATAACTTATTTTGAAAATTATCAGTTTATCAAATGTAAGTTAATAGAATTTAGTCTCCTTCACTAGTCTGTCTCCAATTTTGAGGAATGTTTCAATTAATTTCATACTGGTTTTTCTGGGTTTATAACCTTCCACAATCTGAAAAAAATTTAGGATAAATCAATAGAGAATCTGCTGAAGTGTAGTAAAGGGAAAACTGAAAAGTTCAGTAACTTGTAGTATTGACTAATTGGACTTTCCAGAAGTTTATATTACGCAGTTTGCCCTTTACTATACTTCAGCAGATTCCATATTGATTTGTTTTTTATTTTTTTCAGATTGTGGTAGGTTATAAACCCAGAAAAACCAGTATAAAATATTGAGTCCTCCACAAACAAATGTCGTTTAAAGAATATTTTCAATTAACTATTGAATATGATTGGTTGCGAATTTTACTAATTTTGGATTAAAAATCGTCATTCTCAATTTTTCAAAGCAGTCTCATATTTTGTGTTTCAGCAGTTTTCAATTTGGGCTAGAGTGTCATGGAAACAAATACACTATTTATACCCCAAATGTCATTTTAAAAATAAATGCGTCAAAAACAGTAACAGATTGCCCATTGAACATCTTAATTTACCAGAAAAAATTTAAATGATAAGGATATTTGGGGATGGTGCTCGCATTAGCAGATAAGTTGCTCAAGAATTCAATAGAAAAAAAACATCCGCAACGAAATCGTATTTGATATGGAACGCAGCCTCCGTGAATAAAATTTTGACTGAAACTCATCAAGACGAATTTATTATTTTCGTAGCTTCCTATTGAGAACCATTAATTGAAGAATGTGCGATATGTAGTATGTCTTAGTAGGCTGGAACCATATGCAAAACTTTTTAATTATTGATTTTAGGAAAAAACATTATTCTTCATAAAAAGATCTGCAAAGATATTTTGTTAAATTCATTCAATTGTATATACGGTTTGTCAAAATCGAAAAAAGTTGAAATCAAGTTCAAATAGGTATGTAATTGCAATAATATTTTTTTTATTTCTCTACAATCATAACAAAAATTCAATTAATGTACATGTAATCTAGAATGCACTTACAAGAAATGTTTGATATCGAACGTCAAACCATGTTAGAATTTATAATATAATACAAATTAAGTTTCAAAGTATGAACACTGGTAAAATATAAAGAATTTTGATTTTTTATTGGAAATCAATTGAATATCATTTTCAAACCTGATCAACATTATTGGATAGCAGTCTTCGATACTGTAAAAAATAAAGGTATAAAATCAATATTTTTTGACAGACTTGTATACGACAAAAAAGATTTGATAACCAATGGTTGCATTTTAGAACATGAAGAATACCTTTTTCTCTCAAAATTAATAATGAAAAAGTGTTCCATATGAATCCAACTTACTACATACAAAATTTTCTCAAACTTTGCCACTCTAGCATTAATACAAAATTTTTGTAATAATTTCATTATCATCATCTAGGAAAGGCTGAGGAAATTATTTTGGCTTTACTTTCAGTTTCAATGTATGTACTTACTTTCACAATATTTGAAAAAATTTATTGCATGTTCTATTATACAGTTCATAGGCGTACAACGAATCAAATTTAATTATTTTTTCAGAAATCTGAGCACGATACAAATACAAAAGAAAGTAGTCTGAAAACTTGTCTTTTCAATTGTGCAATTTGATGATATTCAAACTTATAAAAATAATGGTAGACTATAAATATCAACTAGTTAAACAACAACGACGCCTCCGGAAATCTTATTCAAAATCCAATTACATCCAGATTATTGAAAAACTGTTGTTTTTTCTTCAAATTTTGTCACACTGTTCGAAAAATGAAGTTTGTATCTACGATTTTTTTATAGACTATAGCAAGTAACCCCCCTACATATTAAACACAACTCTTATGACATGTTTTCAACACTAAATTAAAAGATAAACTGGCATATATCGGTACCTGAACTCACTGCTTCATAATTCAACTGGAAACCTTTTCCAGCCGAACCCTTTTCCCATCTGTATTCAATCCACACTTTGTCATTTTGAGATATCATAGAGTCCGGCTTATTGTTCTTGCAATATTTTCCGATTCTCGGAAGAGTTGGCAGATCGCCATTGAATATTTCCAAAAAGCTTTTGTCGCAGTCATCCCCCAAGTCCATTGTAGAAATTGTTATATTTATCGATTGCCCTTTGTCCACTTTGAGGAGCCAAGCACACTCGACTGTGCTTGTGGGTAGGTTAGGAAAGTTTGGACTTTTAATAGAACCCCTTTGGCCATGTACAATGCCACCACATTGGTGAGTAGCGTATGAAACGGTGAAGTTCATTTGATATTTGTAGCTGACTGATGCCTGAAAACGTTAGATTATTGTAATATTCAATCGATTTTTTTCAAAAGCGTTTATATCGCCAACCAGTTTCTCTATCTTCTTATTATATATATAAAAGAAAGTCGTGTTAGTTACACTACTTATAACTCAAGAACGGCGTTATCGATATGGCTGAAAATTGGTGGGGAGGTAGCTTAGAACTAGGAGACGGACATAGGATACTTTTTATCCCGTAAAAAAGAAAAATAGTAATAATAATAATAATAATAGGAGAACTCAAGAACGGCTGGACCAATTTTTATTATTTTTGTGAATCGAAAATAGGGTAATAAGTATTGAAATATGATAGTTTGCCAATAAAAATAATAATAATAAATAATGATAAACTCAAGAATGGCTAGACTAATTTTTATGATTTTTGTCTTTTTGGATTTGTCTTCGTCGGATAGGATAATAAGTGTTGAAAAATGATATTTCATCAAAGAAAATAATAATGATAGAAGAACTCAAG